>JAOEHY010003872.1:0-13403 GCA_025447955.1 Psilopsiagon aurifrons | reverse complement strand
AATCCTTAAGTTCTCTACCTTTGTGAGGGCTTCCTTACCCCCGCACTGGCTTCTGATGCTTCACAAACCATACCCTACAGGATCAATCTGAAATACACTGGCTTCAGGCTGCACATCACAGCTGGAAATCACCCAAGGAGCCTTGGTTTTCTTCATGCTAAGTAGCAGAAAGAGCAAGTTCACGTACAGCCACCACCTTAATACTCACTTTTAGCAAGGTTTACCATCATTAGAAGTATGAAAATCTTTTTTTGACAGAAGACATTTAGGTGTTTCTAAAGTATTGGTGTAGTGCTGCTTCTCACATGGCAGTAGAGAAGAGCTGGAGCATTTACACAAGGCTTTATGGAGAAGACAATAAGAAATACAAGTCAGATAGTCTTTTATTACTGCTCTTCCTCTAACATTCCATCATCTTCTATTTACCTACCCCAAAAAGCATAAGATTTTCAACTGCTTCTTGATTCAGCCTATTACATCTTTTATGCCTTAACTGTAAAGAAAAATAATTATAAGAAAACAGAAAGTGGTAGACATCTCTCATCTTAAAAGGAAATTTCACTGACAGCTGGCAGGACAGCACCCCTTACTGCACTCCCTACTTAAAGGGTGATGAAGGCTCAGCTTCATTAACAGACCCTCCAAGGTTAAGCAGAACATTAGCAGGCAGACATTCCTCATTAGAGTAATCTGCCATCAGAGGTACAGTAATTTGCCATCAGAGGTACAGTAATTCTCTGCAATGCCAAGGGAGCCACACTTAGGATCTGCTGGACACCTCACAGACTAACTGTAGCACCGGAGAGCTTCATATCACATCAAAAGCCAAGTTGTTTCACTTATCAAAGGTAAACAAACATCCTAAGTCAGCCCTATGACAGACTAACTGGTTATACCCTGGCCCTCACTAACCTGCTTCCCATTTAAATAGCACTGCAACATTTAATAAATCAAAATCACTTACTGCTAAGCATTATACACAGATGCACAGAGACATTTCTCTCTGTAGTCTATAAATCCCATTTTCAGTGACACTTGCCTTATTAGGTCCCTGTGCCCTGGTTACATGTATTACATATTAACCTTTTAATACTAGTTCATTATACTTGCTGCTACTTGCTGTAATAACTCAGGATGTAGACACCTGAATAACCCAAGATGTCACTACAAATGTTTTGTATTCACCTACACTTATTCTAAAACTCTATTAATCACCCACTTAATATATTGTGAAAGACAAAGGAAATCTGGAGTTCCTCACCTCTCATTTATTTAAACACAAAGTTAAAATGCCTATTTGAAAGTCTGTTTAAAACTTCTGCAGGTGTCAGTATGAAGTATTTTCTACACCAAACATATCAGTTTTGTTCTTCCTCTTATTTCACAGCTGTATGCCAAGTAATTAATTATATAAGTATCATAAGCCTGGACGTGCTTCTATTTTTGTTGCAGACATTATGGATTTATTTCATGGCTCATATAGGAAAGGAATACTTCAAAGTCTGTACAATTCTATTTAGTACTTTACAGATTTAGAAAAGACAAAGGAGACAGAGCAAGGAAAGAACAAAACCAAACAGTAAGACCAAGTCAATTTGTTCAGACTGATGAGGACTGGGGAGATCACAGACCACACTACTCCAAAGAGGCTGCCTCTCTCCTTTATCTGATTTCTACAAGTGCTCTCAGCCGAGCAAGGTCAAGCCTGGCCAGAGTGCCCAGCGGCCTCCAAGAAACAAACAAGTACACCAGGAGCAGAAAAAAAAACCCACTCCCAGAAAACAACTCCGACCTACCACTCCATGTACCATTAGCAGCTCTTTGCTGCAGAAAGCACCCTCCCCATGACAAAAGGCAAAGCTAACAACTGATAATTTGGCTGTTTTAAAAGCAGGTGTGAACTTCCTACAGCAGACAACCTCCATCTTTGGGACAGCTTTAGTGTGACATGATGTCCTATGTACTTTACAATAATACTGAGAAAGTTTTAAATGCGAAAAATCCTGCTTGCTTTTCCTGCCTGAAAAGGAGTGTTTTGAATGCCTGTCCCTCAGAGGCGTTCAGGTTCTACGAATAGAGGCACTACATAACTGCTGATTTTCAGCAAAATGCAGCATAAGATGACACTGTGCTGGATCACAGTGTTCTTCCTCAGCCTGAGCAGGTATCACGATTTGACAGCTCTAGGAACAGCCATCATCTTTCTCCTATTACATTAAAACTAGAGCCTTCTAGCCACAATACATGCGAGAAGAGAGCCAACAACAAATCACCTAAATATTTAGAAAAATAAAAAAATAAGACCTTTCAATAGCTTTTTTTTTTTTTATTTGGTCTATTTGGAGACTTTAATTGCAGTCATGAGCTCAAGTGACATTGCTGGTGCCATGCTGCTCCCACAATTTTAGGGAAGAGAAGGTAGTCCTCAATTTATTTCAAATGTGGCACGGGCCCAGCGTTCACTGAACCCTCAGGCAAACACAGATACCCCTTTTCTCATCACAGTTATTGAAATAAGTTTTGAGCCTCATGGCCCATAAGCAGGAATCCTCAGACTCTGGGCCTTAAAAACAACCTGAGTCCTGCCTGCAGCTACCTGAGCACCAAAGGACAGACTGTCACCTTCTGATACATTTTATATATGAAGCAGTCAGCAGAACACAAAGAAAATCAGAGTAGCCTCCTCTAGCAAAGTGTACTGTGCCTAGAAGCCCTCCCAGAAGCTGAAAGCACATTTGAGTTCATTTGACCCAGTTTAGTCAAGTCAACCAAATTCTCTTTGCACACCACCCCAGGCCTCTGTAGCATCACCATGAAAGGGGAAGCCAGGCAGCAAACCATGCCAGGGGCAAACAGGCCATGTGAGAACAGCTGCAGAGTAAAACTCTTCAGCCCTGATTCACATCTCTGACTACTCATAGCAGCAAAGTAGCTCCCCAAGAAGCTATGCAGCAGAAGCAGGACAAGCAATAACGCTTTACAAAGTCTCCCGCAGATCTTAAAACCATCTCCAAGTACAGGACTAAAGCAGCATGAGGTCTCAAACAAAAAAAACCCAACAAAACAAAGCCGAAAACAACCCCCAAAAAACCCAAAAGAAACAAAAAAAAATTACCTCTGCCAAAGAAATCTGGCACTCACTGTTGCTGCAGTTGTCCCCATGAAAGCCGCCACCATGAGCCTACGCCTGGTTCTTGGGTAATGTGCCGTCCCATGGTAACGCCGCGAAACAGCAGAAAGCCCTGCTGCAATGGGAAGAAACCGAAGGCGAAACATCCTGTCAAGTAAGAACAACTCATCAGTAAAGCAACAGTTCCAGTTGTGGACTCTCACGCTGGCTGGCAACCAGAAATTTGCCTGCATTGTTTCTAAAATAGGAGACGTTACAGAAAGTAACTGTCACAGATGCTTATTAGCTGTTCTGAAACAGGTAACCTGCCTAATAAATAGCAAATTACAGCTATTACATATGGGCATACACCTGGCTGACACACTTTACCGTCACATCCCAGTGACTTTCTCAGCTGCTCTTACAGTACTTTTCAAATTCCTCTTCAGCTTTTCCCCTGCACACTTCATTCAGAGGAAGTATGTGCACTCACCTGCTCAAGGGCCAAGGCATGGAATATGCAGGTACATCTTGCAAGCAACTACAGCAAGTAAGAACCATTTGAGCAGAGGGAAAGACACAGCGGGATTTTAAAAACAAGAATTAAAGCAAATAACAAGCAAACCTAGGAAACAAATCCAAGCCCAGTCATTCTACATTTCCCAAGAAACCCTTATTGTTCTTAAATCACTTTTTTTAGCAGGCCTGGAGCAAAACAGTTAAATTCAATTTTAAGTATAAAGCAAGTTTCAAGGTGTCAAAACTCACAAAATACAATCCATACCCTGTTACACACAATAGTACAGAGACAAATGGGAAACCAGAGCTACAAATCTAAACATTATTACAATGGAGAAGTATGAACAGCAAAAATGTTACCTCATAACACACACACACACACTAGCTACAAGAGACAAAGCAATTTTTGCTAGCTCACAAGATTAACGGTGAAGGGCAAATGTTGCGTCCAAAAAGAAAAGGTGCTGCACCTTATTTCTAACTGATGCAAATTCAAATTTCTGATCATGGGGTCATGATGAAAAAATTAATCCCGATTTCAAATATTCCCAGACAGCAAATGACTACAGAACACAAAAATAAAGTCACATCTATTGGTTTCTATTTGCTTTTGCAACACGAGATACCACCATTCTGCTAAACCATTAACTTCTAACTATGAGAATCTTGGGACCATTTTATGCAAACATATCTTACACATGTGATGTGTTATCCTATTTCATTTATAAAGAGTTGAATATATTACTGCTATTTTCTGCTGATTAAAGCAACACACAGCTCAGGATTTCATAATGTGAACCACTGATGTGAACTTAGGGAGGGGAAGAGAGGAAGAGGGAGAGAAGATGCATATAAAATATTCATCAGATCATTTTGAGTGCCAGAGCTAAATATCTTTTAATGCAAGAAGTGGTGGAGATGCATCTGAAGACTCCGCAGCACAATAAAGAAATATGCGGCAAGGGGAAGGAAAGCATAGATAATGAAGAATTATTAGGAAATCCCACACCACCTATTTTTCATTATCAGATGTAAGGCTTTTGCACTGCCCTGGGACAAGAAAGATAGGATGGAACACCAGCAGGTGATGGCAAGGTGGGTTGGAGATGGCAATACTGCTCCTGCTGGGTAGGGCAAAACCACAGGGTTTCAAGCCTCACCACCCTGGTTTATGGGCAAACACAACAAACTCTGCTGCTCACAGCTAGTGTGTCTGAAGAGCATCCATTTTTTATTCATCTGTGAACATATTAACCTTCGCAGTCAGCATTATAATTTTGTTTAATTTTAAGCCTATTTATTTTTAAAGGATTGAAGCTTTAATGGAATACAGCCAGCCAGCAGTGCTTACTGACCAATCTTCTCCAGCTCTGAACAACAGGAGGTTGTTACAAAAAACAGATCTTATTTAAAATGTAAAGTAATTTTCATCCTATACAAACCTGATGCTCCCATTTCCTCTCCAGGGATGAATTCCTATTACATACACAGAGAAAAATCTGCAAGTGTAATTTTCACCAAGAAGCTAACGGTTGTCCCTTACTTGGGCTCCCCATCCTAATTACACCTTTATATGCATAAGATATAATGGATAAGGGAACTGTTGCCAGTATAATTTAATCAGTCAAAATGAAAATCAAGTCCCACAGTGCTTACTTTTGAGCTTGAAGAGATTTTTACAATATTTCAAATTGTTGGCTTTCGTACTGCATAAATGTTTGCTCTGTCTGAGCCCTAAGAAACACTCTATTATCCATTTTGTCCAAGCAATCACTATCCCTGATGGTGCTGGAACATTCACCCAGACAGTGCTCACTTGGTAGCAATTGCCCAAGAGAGCTGAAAGCTGGTGCTCACTTATAAAAAATATTAAAAATAAGCATCTTGCCCTAACTGCAGCAATGAAAAGCTTAACACCATGATCTGCAGTAGTATAAAGAATAAAGCTGATAAAGCATAAAACTCTCAAGAACTGATGTGATTACAGCCTACAATAACAAACAACATCAACTCTTGCATGATTTGATGCATTATGTTTTTTTGTTCTATCATTACAGCTACAAAGAAACTACAGATAATGTTTCTGTTTCTAAGAGATAAGCCAGTCTTAAGTTCTTGCTCAGAACAGTGCTACAGTTACTTTCAGAGGTTGAATTAATATCCTTGGCCAAAAGAAATAGTTGGGTTTTTTTCCAGAAAAAGAATGACAAATTGCTTTTATTTATGCCATAAGACATGTTTGGGGTGCAGTTTTTTGTTTGTTTTAAGCAGAAGAGTCAACCAACAGACTTGAAGATTTAGAAACAGAAGCTGTCTTTAAGCAGCTGTTAACTGTCTCCTCCACCATTAAATATGAACTGCTCCACCAAACCCTAATCCTCAGAGCCCATTCAGAAAACTGAAAATGTTTACACATTTTTAAACAACAGAAAAATCCACCCCAAGCCCCCACCAAAAGAGATTTGACAGCCCATCCTGGTACCTGGCACCTCTGTCCACTTTGGCCCCTCGTTTTAGTGTCACAGCTCCCGGGTTTAAGCTGTGTTTCTGTCCTAGTTGCTGCAGCAGCTCTCATAGCCACTACATAAAGGCTCAGAGCCCTGCTCTATGGGTACATGCTGTTGGAAAGATGGAAGAGCATAAAGCTTTATGTATTTGTAATTTAGCATTAAACATGTTAGTGTCTTCGACATCCAGGAAACCCACAAACCTATTAGGAAAGTACCACTTCCTATCCAAGACACAACAGACATCATTCAAACTGAGGACATCCAGATTGCTTAAGAAATGCAAAACTATTTCTACAGCTACATACATTCTGGCTTGATGCTGCTATTCCCCCAAACAATTCACTAACCTGTCCTGCAAAGAAATTCAGACAGGCTCTCCACTTCTCCCCCTGCCATGTCCAGAGCACCAGCAGTCTAGCCCTGGATTTCTTCAATGTACATACAAATTGGCAGACCCCCAACTCTCTTCCATCCCTTTTCAGACACCAAAATACCTGTTTTTCTGATTAACTGATGGTTTCAAGACTGAAAGCACTTAGTCTGGTCTGGGAAAAAAAAGACTTCTTCACACTGTGGGTACCTCACAGTACTGAACTTCTTGTAGTCCTTTTGGGCAATCCAGAACAGCCTCAGTTTTTCAGATGAAACACACTTAAAGCAGCTTTTTGATGTTAGAGGTGGCTTTGGTGGCACAAGCCTAAGAGAGGGAGAACAGTAACTGAATAAGCTGATAGGTGTTCAATTTTTAATCAGAGAAGGGTTCACAGGCACTTTTTATTTGAACTGTTTCACTAGGACGTGGTAAGCTTCCACATTAGTGCAGAATGTCAACTGTAAATTTACATGAAAAATATTATGTAGTAGGATATGCCCCAAAGCAATTTGCTTTTAAAAGGCACTGCCTGGGGATAAAGACTTCTGCAGGGACTGGCTAAGATGGAGTCATCGAGAACTGAAAGAG
The DNA here is from genome assembly GCA_025447955.1 of Psilopsiagon aurifrons. NCBI lineage: Eukaryota > Metazoa > Chordata > Aves > Psittaciformes > Psittacidae > Psilopsiagon > Psilopsiagon aurifrons. The sequence continues at coordinate 6,304 of JAOEHY010003872.1, read as the reverse complement.
CTTTCTGGTTCTGTACGTCCACGAAAAAGCAAAGTTTGATTTTGCCAGAGCACACCAAGATATCCTAACCCAAGGTCAATCTTCTCAAGAGCATTACTGGGAAAAGAAAAAATTGCATTGGGGAAAAAGTACAACAAATCCAGTGGGGAAGGAAAAGTCAAGGCACAAGGGAAAGGGCAAAGCAGGGAAAAGTTTCACTATCAACACTAACTTAGATACTTAAAATAATCTGAAATATATAAAGTGGAAGAGGGGAGAAAAGAAACCTCTTAGAATCAAACCTCCCTCCACCAAAATTAAGTTGTTAATTTTGACTTCCCCTTTCCCCAGCTTTCCGTATTTTCCATTTACAAACGGGTACCACTGAGAAAGATTTGTACAAGGATAATTCATACAAAAGGTACCCAGAGGTGGATTCCAGCTACCAAGGCATCTGGATACATTCCTTCCCCCTTCCCCAAAAAAGATTGGCTGCTCCTCTTCAACCCTCCAAGCTTTCACCTTACCCAGTACAATTTTCACATAAAGGATTACTCACATCACTGAAGTTATTAGCTTACCAAGATGCATAAATCAGGTTTGAGAATAAAAATGAAATCTAGCAGCAAAAGTAATTTCTTCTCAGCTATGAGATCGGGGCAATATTTGATCACATTCGTTTGCTAGAAAGGGAAATCAGAGCATGATTCAAACTGATGAACCCACAAAGCACCAATAACACACTACCAGGCCTTTAACAGAAACCTAAGCCATAGCCTGGCAATTTCTTTCTGTCACTGCAGTAAGGGTTCACCTCTTCCTAAAATCCTCAGCCCTGAAAATGCACACTTCCTAACTCTACAGCTCTATGCCTATACTCCTTATCATCCCCTCAGGGACAATCAGTGCTATCCCTCAAATAGCCAGCATTTAGTAGTAGCCTTTTATTCTGCTCTGAATGCAGCTGCTATTACAGCCATACTACTGCACTTCATAGCATATTTAAAAATTTAGTCTAACTGCCAAAGTGCTCCTTTGTTCTGCAATCACCTCGCCATTAACATGGCTTATTTAGTATAATGACTTGCTGGGATGATATCCATTAAGACTCCATTATTCATGTCATCCTCATCTCACAAGTTGCTTTATTCTGCCTAATTGATCATTTAGAATCGTAAGACGCAAAGCAAAAATAAACCAGCAAAACCATGGCTAGTTGGAATAAAACTTATTAAACTGCCACTTTCACACACATACATGTTCCTCTCCTCAATTTAATGCATACATCATTACTATTAACCATATTTAAATTAAGGAAAATCTAGGTTTCTCTGTTACTATAATCCATCCCCTACTTTTAAGCTCCACATGGGCCACCTGCTAGGAACTACAAATCATCCTAACATAGCAAGTACTGTACAGAAGAACAAACCATTTCTCCTTGGTCCATACGAGTCACCCATGACAATTTCTACCAAGTCTGCTACCACAGGAGCTTCACCTTAGACTTGAGCAAACTGGCCAGAGAAGAGTCAGTAGCTCCAAACACTGCTGCACAGAGTCTAGATTAAAATGGGCAAGACGGAAAATAATTTCACTGATCTTCACTGCTAAGTAGAGAAGACAATGCATTGCAAGGGTGCACACAATACTTTTGATTTAGCTTTAATAAAACATTGTTAGTAATTACAATTGGATTATAAGGCTGTAGGTCAGTAGCTGGATTGGTCTTCCCTTGAAAGAGAGGCAGGAGTGTTTATTCACTGGGAAAGACTTTGGTGCCAACTAAAATGGCAGAAGAAACATCACTTGGCAAGCTCAACAGCAACCTCAAATCTAACCTGCTAGCTGAGTCACTAGAGGACTTGCGAGTGGATGCAGACACCACAAACTGCAGCTTTCGAGAAACACATGGAAAAATGAGTGTACACAAACAAAATAAACTGGTTACATCTGTTGCAGCAGCACTGAAAATAGCACCTTTGGCAAGGATAAAATATTTGCTTGCTTCTCCATACAGCCAATCTCCAGCAATGCACAGTAGCTTTTCAGGGGCAACTACAGCCTTCCACAGAAATGAATGCTAAACACTGCTTTTTCCTGGTTAAAGTTTTCCTTTCCCCACCAAAAACCCTACAACCCAAAAAACTCAAACAAAACAACCCAAAACTTACCTCATCCCTTATGAAGGACAGTGACCCTGTTTCATAACTACTTCTACCTTAATCAGTCCAGTGTGGAATTTTCTTTTTCCAACCATTGTTCCCAAATATGAAATTTTCTTTTTCCAATCACTATTCCCAAACAATCAGGCTGCCTTTGCAGATGAGCCACACGAGCAGGCACACCAGAGCAGAAGCATTTTCACAGGAGGAGCAAAAAAACATTTTCACTTGAAGGAGCAAAGGTTTGTCACAGCACTGTTGGCAGAGAAACAGAAAACATAAGGCTTCTGCCTTTTTCTGTACAGTTATAGCCATCAAGAATGTGGCTGCTTAATGACCTGAGCGATTTAACATGCCTTGAACTATCAGTGTTGACTGGATGTGATTTTCTGAGAATTCCTAACCTTCACAGAAAACAGAAAGACCCTCCATGAAGCTTCTGCCTTTCTTCCACCTTACAGTCACCTACCTGCATGAGCCTTACAATAACAGAGCAGCTGAAGTAGGCTTAAGAGATGTTTATGGCTCACTTGGCTCCAAGAAAACTCATGTTACTTCTTAACAAACAAATGTGTTTCACGAGAAGATAATGCTGGAAGAGAAGAATGTCAGTCCGAGGAGAAAGCAAAAGCCTCACTAGGCTGTGAAGGGGACAGTTTAGGCCTGAATTATCTGCAGATATGCATCCAGCTCCAGAAAAAAAAAACCCAACAAATTTATTTTTGGAGGTAGACAGGCAGCAGATCATCTCATAATTTTACAGGAGTGTGTATCTCTTCCTCCCAACAAGGACGAAGAGATTTGTGAACGCACTAAGAACTCGAATTCGTGTATCACTATGCAGTAAATTCGCCCTTTCCCATTCTGTTTTTTAAACAGAAACATCACCTACCCCAGCCATGGCCACTTGCTGCTTTAGAAAATGCCTCTCCTGCCTCAAGAGCCACACTTCGAAGGCACATACCCAAACAAATTTTAAATAAAAAAGCCTTACTGAAACAAACAAAAAGGTCACAGCATCTGTGAATCATATAATATACGCAATTTGGGAATTCAAGATAAGAGAACTGGTTCCCAAAAAAAAAGGAAAAGCACGTTTGAATCACTGCAGCTGCTCTTCCAGCAACATGTTATTTGATTAGCTTGAAATATAGAGGGAAAAAAACCAATATGGGTAAGCCTGGCAAATGCTTTGTGCTTTTAGAACACAACTTGAGGAGCTTACTTGCAGCATGAAAAAGGCAGCAACAAATACTTGGCTCCCTACAAAGCAGACAGACAGACAGCACGCGTGTACTCATGTGCTTGTCAAGAGCAAATGCGAGCAGAGGACCAGATGACTCGGTGTCTGACCACTACTGCCCACCACCTTTCTCCCTGCAGCCATGAAAACAAAAAGCAAAATATCCACCAGTGGAGGCAGGACTCTTACTTTGCAGCTCACCAAAACTTCAGCCATCAGAAAAAAAGGGGGATTATATTAATGGAAATGGCAACTCATAGTTACAGGCTTTAAGAAGAGGTGTAGAGAAACATCTCTGCATACCAGTGCTGTTAGGGGTTAAATTAACAGAGGCTGGCAAACTCCTGAGCAACTCCAATATACAGCAAGCATACACTCGGTGTGCACACAGAGAGCACCTAATACAGTGACAATCCTCCTGTATTCTTTAACACCAAATGGCATAAGGCAGGCATCAATTCTTGCCGATCTTCTTGGTGTCTGTATCATAGCTGAGATTCTAGTGAAAAAAATAAAACCACTCTTCTAGCTCTTGAAGCAAAAATGCCTGAGATGGAAAGTTTGCATCAAACTAATGAAAACAGATGCTAAAGTGGTGGTACATAACACAAATAGTTTATACAGATACTGGGTCTGACACAGAATACTCAAAGCTGCCATAGACCTGCTTTATCTGCATGACAGACTTGACCCACTACAAATTATGAAGTCACACGGATTCACAACTCTCATGTTTCAAGCACAGGTCAGCTGCAGTGTTAGTCATCTCAAACCATGAACACCTATCTTGCTGTCTACATGAGGATCATGGGTTTCTTTTCAAAGAGTTATAAAGTCTAAAAAGAAAAAAAAAAGTTAAGAATTTCAGCTTGAGCGACCCTGGTGATGTAAAAGAGCAGCCAACTTTTTTATTTAAAAATGTAACCCAAAAACCATGTTAAGCCACTGATTTGGAGGGGACGGGGCAGGGAGTGTGTAGAGGAAGGGTGACAAGTTGTCAGAGGCTGCAAGGACGGAAAGGAAACCTTATAATGAATCAAAGGCTGTTTATGCGAAGCATTTAAGGCCACACATTCACAGCTATCATAAGCCAGCACAAGCAGCCCCCAGCTGCATATTTCCACCTTGTGCCAGCTCCAGCACAAAATCCCCCAGCACTTCGGTCTATTCTACCTTCTCCTACCCCATACCCACAGTAGTGCCACTCCAGACAAGAGGATCTCTTCACATGGTGGTACTGACAGCTCCAAGCAGTTGTGGGACTGCAATTATAAGCTGCTCTTGACAGAGGTTAAATCCAGAATGCATGAAAGAAAATTCCATGGCAGGTTTCTTTGGAGGGAAAAAGTAGTCACTGCACTCACAGACATGGCAGCAGACAAAGATAGCCCAGAATTTACTAGCCAAGAACTTTTCAGAGAACACTACAAAAACCACAGTAAAACAGCGCATGATCGAACAGTCAAGCTATTTTTTCTGTTTATAGTATTTTAAAACTTTCACTAAGGAGTGAGTCGACCAAAGACTTTTGGATGGTATGTACTTGGGCAGCCAAAGTGCGTTTTGACTCAGATGCTGAGTCCTCCTTGCAGAAGTGTTCAGAACATCACTATAAAGATACACAGCCATCACCCTCACTAGCAGGCATCTATGCCATCTGCAGCACACCTTTCCTAAACCCATTCTGTTAAAAGTTGACAGTGTTCTTCTCAAAGGCACACAATGCTGGCGACAATACTCCAGGACCCTGGGTAACTGTTTCTTAGGGAACTATCCCGAGCAGCATCATCCCACCCAGTCACACCTGCACCAAGATACCTCTTCACTTATACCTCTGCAATGTCCCAGCAGGAATGCACAACCTTGGTAAAACTAGTAAATAAGTTTTTTTATTGCTGTACACAAACATCCTCAGCCCTACTGCACCGAACTGTGTTAAAATGTTGCGTAGCAGTAAGGCCACTGGAAACTTTGGAAGAATGAAACAAGTAGCTCCATGCCCCAGCTCAGCCCATTTCCAGAACTGCTACCACAGCAAGCAGAACAGCGTGCAACACATTTTTGTAAGAAACCAGACATGATTTCTATAGAACTTATTTTGCTCCAGAAATGCAGAATGGTTGTTTCTACATCCAAGATCTGAACATAGCTGTTGACTCCTTCAAATATCACCTGAAAAATGTAATGCTTCCAAGATACTGCTTCAAAGGCCTTCTGAGACTTCAAATCATTCTGCAAATTGCGAACCTTGCAGTTTGCCCTGTTAAACTGCCTGAGGACAACAGTACAATCTCTCCTCTGAAAACACTACTGCAAGCTTACCCAGGAAACTGACTTCTCAGCCCAAGAGGCGTAACAGGAATCTACGCAGAGAAGTTGCACAAAGACTAATATAATAAGAGACTTGGACCTCCAGAGAATCCCCAGTAGGCAGATATTGATGATGTAAGCAAGACACACTTTTTCCTCCAGAGCATGAAATTTCAACTTCTTCAGGACGCGTAAGTAATATCACAAAGTTTCTGCAGAAAATGGGCCAGAGAACAAGCCAATTCCACAAGTAAACAAGCAGGGGTTATGTAAGCTTAAGATACAAAGCTGAACACACACATTATACTCTTTCTAAAATACCACTGATCACCAGAAAATTTAAGAGGACAGTTATCCTCTTAAATACCTCCAGGACCCTCCATGCCCCCTTCTGGCAGCAGCTATACTGGCTAAAGAAGCTGCTGCCTGAAACTGGTGGCTACAATGCCCCCCCAAAGAGACCCAGAGAAGTTGGCAGTGATGATGGTAGAATGCACTTCCCTTGCACCCCTGGGCTGGCCAAGAAATGTTGTGTTGCTTCAGAGGGACACGCACACACAGTGTAAGCATCTGTAGATAGTGTTGTAAACAAACTAGTGGCTTGGTT
>JAOEHY010003870.1:0-31515 GCA_025447955.1 Psilopsiagon aurifrons | reverse complement strand
CAGAGCATGAGACTCAGAAAGTCCTTGGTCAGAGTAAACATTACTGAGCAGCAACTGAAAACATCGATGTTATCAGCGTTGTTCCCAGGCCAAAAGCCAAAAACAGCACTGCACCAACTACTAAGAAGGAGAAAAATGGCTGCTACTGCTGAACCCAGAACAACTAGAAAACGTCGCATCATCAGGACTGAGATCTGGAAATGGGGTGAAGAACCTCACTGAGAACAGAACTGAGAACCTGTGATGATTTTCAGATAATGGAACAGAATGAAACAGCGCTGTTCTTGTGGTAAAACCATTCACCATCAATCACACTGCCTGGTGCAGAAGCAGCACTAACATTACTTTTGAGAAAGTGATCCAGACAGTACAGAAATGTGCATAGAAGATCACAAAAAAATGTGTGTATGAGTTCACAGTCCTTACAAAAAATAGTAGGGGAAATTTTCCACTATCTGAAAGAACTCCTAAAGCTGTTTTTGCTTAGCAGCTGTCAGTGGCTACTTTGAAGTAAATCTAGGATTAATTTCAGGGCCAAACTTCAGGGTTTCCAGTTCTTACTCTTGAGCTTTGAGGTAGAGTTGGCTGTGACCTTCTTCTGAAGAAAACCTTGAGCTCTTCACTGCAGATATAACAACTGCATGTTTCAAATCCCAGAAAGTGGTTATGGACAAAGATACCTGCTGCGACAACGAGTTGAAGGAACTCACTGGCTGGGAAAGAGACAGGGATGAAGTAACACCTCTGGCAATGCCTGATCAGAATTCAAATGAAAAGGTAACAGGGGAATACAAAAAAAGATCAAGCTTGGAAAGGCACATAATTATAATCTAGAGCATACGAACAGATGGCTACAACATCAATCAATGAATAAATAATAGTGCAATCTGATGTGATGGCATGATTGGATGAACTCAGATGACACCAGTCACACTCCACCTCATCTGAGTACCAGCCATGAAGCAGAGCAGGATGTGAGCACACTCATGCCCTACAAAACTGGAAATACAAAATTAGCAGGTCTCAAATGACTGGATATATGAACAGCCATCATGTCAATGAATTTGCATGTGAGTTATTACCTGGAGATAGGACCACCGGTTACAGAATGGCTCTGCAACTGGACTGGCCCTTAAGAAGAAAGACAAACCAAGAAATGGAGATGAACAAAAAGGGCAACTTGCACTACGTTTGCTCTTCTGAATGGAAAGAAGCATGTTGCCACCAATACTGTTACTGGTTACATGCTTGTGCAGCCTTGGCAAGTGAGTTTACTAACATGTGTCATCCACTTTGCTCCTTCCACTTCATGTTCATAGTTTAATTTCCACTACTGAGGTACAATAGAGTTGTTAGCTACATAGTACTTCAGGTGCCACTGAAAAATCAGTTACACTTCCATTCTGTCATTTGATATGTCAGTGGAACAGAAACAATCAAGAAGATTGACACTGATCACAATCTGAATTGCCATGCCCAGTCCTTGACAGATGCTTGAATTAGTAAAAGTGTCATTCACTCAAGACTTTTGACTCTTCAAACTACTTGGAATGTGCATCAAAATGGTGGACACTTCACTGCTTGTAAATAAAGCAATACATTGTGCCTTGCTGAACAGAACTTCCTAGACAGAAGAATTACTTTTTAAGAATCATATAAATTTAAGAGTGAACATTCATGGCTATTTTTTTAGTTGAAAAGTTACATACAAAATCCCAGAAAATGGATTAGCTTTAATAATGATGCTACATTTTCTTTCAGCATATTTTTAATACTGGTGTCCTTCCCTGTACTAAAGAAGATTGTTTTAGTTACATTAGCATTCTATTTTCTGTTTTCCCTGCAATAGTTCAGTGCGCCTCCTATTTTCAGCAACATGATAGTATTTTCAACATCAAGGTTGCTCACTTTGCTTGAACACACCCTGGCAACACATACACATTGTGACAAAAAATAAAAATAAAGAGGTACATCAACCTAGTTTCTGCACAGCTGCAATGAATCCTCCATTCTTCTAGGATGTTGCCATAGATAGTCGTGTCTCAGAGCAAACAAGGACAAGAATAATCTTCTCTCTTAATGGACGCTAGGCAAGCACGTCAAAATCATTCAACAGTTTGTTTTCCTGTTTTGCCATAAATGCTGCTTTTCAGGATCACATTGGCAACAGTCAAAAGCAAGTATCATCAAATACTGTTACAAGTCTTGCCAATAGCTTGCAAGCCATCAAAAATGTTTTAATGGCAACAAGTAAACATTTATTCTTATTACAAAAATGACTAAAGAAAGCAGACATAGCAGAATCTACAGATAACAGGTATCTACCAGAAGATAACACCAAAAGATGGGTTTATTAAAGTGTAATGCATGTGCTACATTACTTCACCCTACACTGTACAGTATATTAGACTATTATGCTTTATATTTATATAGAAAGACCACAACAGCATTTACAAGGTCAAAATGAAGAGCTAAGCAAGTGTACGTTTAGGACAGGTCTATCCCAAACTACAGCAATTAGACTGCGTCCACTGCCTGCACAGTACCGAAGTTAAAAACAGTGTTTCTCAGCAAGAAGGTCAAGAGGGACCCAGATTCAAACAATGACTTTAGCAAACACTGGTTCCTGTGTCCAAAATTTTTCCACCTAACTATGAAAACAACAAAACTTATTAAAACCGTTCCTGTTCTGTCTAAGAGATCCACAGACTGTGTAAGTTTCCAGGAAAGAGAGGTTATATTTCTATGGCTCGTGTTCTCTGAAACATGTAATGCATGCACATATTCAGAATGTAGATCTTTCTTACTACAATCAAAACCGTGTCTGTCTTCAGGATAACATTAAGAGCTATGTTCAGGCTTTGCTGACCATTCTGCTATATGCAAGAACCTACAGAACAAATTTTTCACAACTGATTTTTTTTCATCTGCAGAATGGCAACCAGCCCATGAGACAAAGTGGTTGTTAAGGGAAAAGGACAGAGAAAATTAATGAAAATGAGGCAAAATGAATGTTAAAAGTTTAACTGATAGGAAATAAGCTCATTCTTTCCCTGATAAGCCACATAAAGATGGGTCCATACTGTCCCCCACATTCATAGCTCCTCAGCTGAGAATATTTGTCTTTCATGTAAACAGCACCTTCAGGGCCACCCAGCATTGTCTGAATACCTCTTTGATGGCAGCAGGAAACACTGAGACTGTGAAAGGAGTGTGAAGTGACTGGCTCTGTAAATATCAGGAATGGGAATATTTTAGAACAGGATTAGTGAATTATTTAGAACAGGATTAGGTCAAGAAAGCACAAGGATAAACGAGATGTGGTTGAAATAGCCTAACCTGAATTTCTTAAAAGGCTTTTAAAAAATCCCTCATCAAAGGCTTCTGTGGAAACCCAACAGTCAGAGATTTAGGGAAGGTTTTTATGTTGATAAATAACTGGTTTAAAGACAGGGAACAGAAGGTAAATAGGTTAGCCAGACAGCTCCTGCAATGGAGGGAGGTCATTAGTGGAGTTCACAGGGATTTGTGCAGGGGATGCAGTCGTTCATCATACTCCTAAGCAACCTGATAAAATGGATGAGCAGTGGGGTGAGAAGGCTTTATAATGATATTAACTTATGCACAGTAATAAGGATGATGGCTTGCTGACTGTGAAGAACTGAGAAAGGTGCTCATGGAAGTAAGTGCCTACGCAATAAAGTGACAGATGAAATTCTTTGTAGATGAATGCAAAGTGATGCACAGGGGGCAAAATAATTCTAGGATCATTTATTAAATGATTGGCCCTCAGCTGACCATTATAGCTCAGGAGCAAGATTTTGAGGTTATTATAATACAGTACCGTGAAAATATGCTCTTAGTGCTACATATTGTCAACACCTCCCGTTCCTAACAAATGCTAGGAACTATTGGGAAAGGAATAGAATATAAGAAAACATTATTATACCACTGTAAAACTAACAGTTCCTTCACCCCTTGAATACTGTGGGCAGTTGTCATTTCCCTGTGAAGAAGGTCATAGCAAACCTGGTGAAACTGCAAAGAATGCCGATAATCAAATATATGCAACAGCACGTATGAGAGACAACTTACTAGGCTAGAGATCACTGGCTTGAAGAAGGAATATATTAACTATATGTCTTAAAAATCATAAACAGCAGGGAGAAAACATACAGGGATGAAGTGTTTGTTGCCTCTTCAGTAAAAAAAAAAACAACCCTAAGGGCATTAAACCAGGTTAGTAGGAAGCAAGTTAAAACAAACAGAAGCACGTGATTCCTTGTACAGTGACCTGCGGAACTTGTTGGCAAATAATTCTGTGGATGCTAAATAAAGTACTGGGCTAAAGGCAATGTAGGGCAAGAACAGGGAAGGGACATTTATCAGGAGTTATTATATACATGAAACTGCATGGAGAGAGGTTTAGAGGACACTGCCATACATGACTGGCTTGCTCTTACTGCCCTGGTAGGCTTCTGCTCATAGCCACATCTTGAGGCAGGATGAGGTTAGACAGATTTCTGGTCTGACCAGGTATGACTGTTGTGTTTGCACAGATGTAGCCTGAGTTCTAGCACGGTGCACATGACAGAAATTTATGGCTTAGGAGTCTGTAGACTTACTGTGTGCTTGCATGGGAGTAAGCATTCACTTAAACCTGTCAGCTCTTGATGTTAATAACATCAAGGACGACGTGGACAGGCTTCAGCCCTCTGAGTGTTCTTTATGAGCCAGCCACAGGCCCCTCTATTAGCTACACTGTGACCAGCCATGTAAGTCATGTTAGTCTCATAAAATGGGAAAATATAGAAGCTTCCTTCTACAGAAGATGAAAATAAAAAATCCCAAATAAAGAAATCTCAATGAAAAGGGCAGAACAAAATCTATTCCTTTCAAAACTATCAAAGCTAGAAAACATACTGGTGTGAGATTTATCCTCTGGAATTATAACACTAAAAACCTGGTCCATTTGGCCAGGTAAGTACGTATTCTGGAGCATTTTCAGCTAGCACTGAAAAACTCAGAGACCAGAAAATTCTTCTCACAGAACAGATAAGCTTTATCAAGGGGAACAGCATTCTACCAAAAGTTACATGCTGTGATGTGTAGGCATGCTCACCTAATGAATTGACTCTTTTGCCTGAAAACTGCACAGAAGCCCAGGCAACTTGTGTGTATGGGGGTCACTGTCCAGTTTCACTAATGAGGAAAAGTAGGTGTGGATTCATCATTTAGTAATAACCTTCTGAAATCCTGATACTGTGTCCTGATAAGAAGTCTTAAGTAGAAGGTCTCTAACTCCATACCCATCCACGGGGACAAGATGTGTCTATGCCAGCCCTGGACAATGAGTAAGTGAAACAAGCTGTGACCTATCAACCTTTCATCCAGACTACACTGGAAGTACTACTTCCTAAATTCCTACTAATTCCTCTGCTGAAATGATGAAAGACAAAAATGGTCCTGATATTCTTCATTGTCCCAAGTGAGGGAAAAGTCCAACTGAAATCATGTGAAAGTGTTGGGAAAAACAGCCAACAATCATGCATTGATTCAACTGACACTCTAAGACATTGTGCCAAGCACTGTGCTAAAGCACAGTGCTGAGAGAAGTCTTGGCTTCTCCTTTTTAGAAAGAACATGCTGGTACAGATTTGGTAAATACTAGTTTCATGAATAATAAATTAAATCATCCTTTACTTCATCACATCTCTCAATGTGATACAAGTATTATTCATAATACAGGGCCAATATGTAGTCTGTGGAGAGCCAAAAAAGCCATCACCCAAAGTGGAGAACAACAGTTTTGACAGTCTAAAAGCCAACACTGCCAGGGAAGAACAAGGAAAGCAGGCAGTTCTACCACACCAGCAGGTTGTGAAAAAGAGGAGGTTCTCATTGCACTCTGCCCTCTGTGTCAATGTTCTGTGCCATCCACTCCTGCAGTTATACTCCAAGCACACCTTATGACACATGCTCAGGACTGTGTCCCTCCTGAGAACACAGCTGCAGCAGGCTGCTCAATTTTACAGGGGGGTCAGGAGGCCACCCAACTCCAATCAGCAGAGATTATGCTCTGGAATCAGCTTCTTCCTTAGCCTACTCACATCCTCCCAGAAGGTGGCCATAATTGCAAGCTTTATAGTCTTGTCTGGGTGGAATCCAACGTTTTTTCAAAGCTATCCTGCTGTGCTGAATCCTATGGTGTCTTCCTCAAAAGCGCTCTCCATGAGAACAGAAAGCACATTTTAGCAGAGCAGGAGAGCATGTCAGAGCAGGTGCAGAATATACTTGCTTGGCTTCAAAAGTGCAGAAATGGGGTTGGTATATTGAACCCATTCTCTTCTTCACAGCCTTATTTAGAACATCTGCCACTGCAGATTTCAGCAAAGATGACTGTTAGTAGCAGAAGTTCTGGTCCAGAGGCACAAAGAAGAAGCTCCTGAGCACCCATGGCATGGCCCCATTCTTACTACACACAATGGAAAGAGCATTGCTGATTTTACTAGGAATTGAGTCAGACCCCTCACCAAACTAGTCAGTCAGCTTGAAAATGTTGAGGGGGAAGGCTCAATTCTGCCTTTTAAATCCAAAACAAGCAGCAATCCAAAACACGTTTTCCCATTTCAGGCACTTTCCTGACTTACTAAGCCTCTCCTTGCTGTACTAAGACAATATTATTGTTTACTGGTTAGTCATTTTTAAAAAGGAATCCCATCTGTTCTGCTTAATTCCTGATTATTTCCAAGGTTCCCAATTAAATATGGAATACGATCTTAATTCCAGTATGGTTCAAATGCACTGAAGTGAAGGCTACATCTGCTTTTTCATCTTCTCCTTTCTAGCCTAAGGTTGGGTGTCTTTTTTACAGAAATTTCTTAATTATTAGAAAATATAAGCATTGCTGTGAATGAGAAAGATGTGCAAAGGTTCCTTTACAGGTTTGTTTTCCTTTCCAATTTACAAATAGGAACAGAGAATTATATAAAATATAATAATCCCACAGAAGACTTATGTCACTTTGATATCAATTCCATGCTGAGCTTTGCATGCAAAAAGTCAAGCAAATTCAAATATTATAAACAATATGATCACTTCTGTTCATAGAGAATAAGACTGCTAAAGTTAGGCTGTTGTGGAGGTTTGCATGTCCGATCGCCTCTATTACTAACACCTCCCTACCTGATATTGTAGCTTTTTCTGAAGTTCTTAGCTGCCCTTAAATACTGTATTTTCCATTGACTGATTCATACACTTTGCCTATAGATTTTCCCTGCAGTAGCAATCTCACTATTCTCTTTTGCTCTGAAGTTCTAAATACCAATCACTAAACCTCTTAACTGCCCTCATGCAACCAGAGCACATCCTATAACATCCCAACTCTCCAATCTCATGCCCTTTCCTGTTCCTAAAAGCTAACAGAACCAGCCTACTTTGCAAATATTCTCCCCTTTCCACACTGGCTCTCCCATTCTTCAGTGATAACTCCATCCATTAGTGTAATCTGCCATCCAGAGTACAATTGTCTCTCCACTGCTGAAAAGACCCAAGAGGGCTTTGAGTACACAGAAAAGGATTAGGATTCTGATGCCTCTTGAACCCAGGAATTACTATGCTTTGTATAGTTCTGAATGTTACAGCTTTTCTCAAGAAAATGAGAAAAGAGGAAGTGAAAAAAATGAACATTACCAAATATAGTGCAAATTTTATGAAACCTACCACTGGAGTGCTAAGTCACACATGTATAATGAACACAACCCTTTCTAAATTTTGTTTAGCTTATGCAGCATCTCTCCTCCCATAGTGGGACAAAGCCGTGGTATCCCATGACAAAAGGGTCAAGCTAAAAGTATTCAGAAGTAGTCATGCATTTTACTACTGATTCATAAGAAATCTACATTAATTGTTAACATCAATGCACCAATTCTGCAATGTCCGTACTGTAATGTATGCAGAAATTATTTGCTCTGTACCTGCTTTTCATGGCCACCATTTCACAGAGCATAATTTGTCTTGGACAAACCACTGGCACATAATGAACAGCATTCTTAAAAAACCCTTGATGCTTTTCTTTTTTCTTCTGTCTGTTCTACAGTATGTTCAAAATATGTGGAGGATAGAAGATAAATTGACAGAAAACCAGATGACCCTTTTAAGACTGCCCGTACAGTTGTACAGACCATAGTCTTGGCATCCTACAGTAATTCCTATAGTGTTTTCTCCTAACACTTATCACAGTCATAAAATTTATCCACCTTGCCTTGTTTCTTTGCTCACATCAGAGATTACCACAGTCACTAGCTACATAAAGTGCTGAGATTTTTTTTCCATGAATTTTCATGTGATATGTGATAAACATTCACCACCAAGCAATGCTCCCACTACTAATGAATTCCTCTAAAATTATGCTGATTCTTCTGAGTAAACAAACAGAGGTATCAATAAATCATTAGGGGAAAAATAGATTAATTCAAACCAATTCTGCTTTAAAATCATGAATTTCTTTCCCCAATTTCGATTAATTTCATAGTCATAATTGTTAAGATTCTTCCCTACACTAATCACAAAAATCTAATCTTACTAAAAAATACAAAGGAATCAATTTTTTATTGCTTTGTGTTTAGAAACTGCTTTTCCTGAACAATAAAAACATGTGCACATGCTTCATTTTGTTCCCAGTTAGCTGTCATTTTCTGGTTCTTTTTCACTAAGCTGATCTCTGGGTTGCCCATATTTCAGGAGGGGACCTTTATAACAGTGATAATCCAACTCAAGGCTTTATACTTCTAAATCCTTAATTAGAGATAATCTGATAATTTCATACCTTCAAATTCTGGGATGTAACTGGCTTGCTTGCTCTCTCTCGTGTCCATTGAACTTTGTCACATCTTTCAGTTTAATTTTTCTTCTTTTTTAATCCTTTTCATTAGACTTGTTTACCATAAGCTGCTACTCACTATTTCGCCAGGTAGCAATTCATGGTGCTGTTCCATAACAAGGAAGGGCCACTGTGCTGTCCTCACAAAAGTCAATAGCAAAATTCCCATTCACAGCAGAAGAAATGAATTGTTGCTCTGATACATATTAACTGAAATGTTAATGCTGGACTCCCAGCTAATTAAGTGCCCTCCCATTATGCTACTTTGCCTTTGTTGATTTTCTACTTGTCTGGCTTGAAATACTTGACTACTCCAAGAAATTGAGTTTTCTCTCTTCTCCTCTTTCCCTTGAAACCAACAAGCATGTTCCTTTTCTTTTAAGATGTAATATTATATTTCTTACCATCCATGCTGTGACAAAATCTCCCATCCAAGTCCCAACTGCAGCTACCTTCATAAAATTTTCATTCCTGATGCCCATGAAGTCTGTTATAATGTATGCACTGTGGAAACAAGAACACAGACTGTAAGCTATACATATTTGCTTAATGCAGTTAAAAAGAACCTGCTTTAGTGATAAAATTTATGACTAGCTGTGAAAGATTTCCTGTTTTTTCATAATCACTTTTTCTGCTATATCTGAGTCTTGACATCAACTGAGTCTTGACATCAAACTGGACCAGGATGGGTCAATTCCAATTAGAAATGGAAATGTGGATCTATTTTTACAGCCCATGTCTCTTTTGAAGGTGCTAAGATAACAATAGAAAAAGGCTTTACGAGATAGTAAGGCTTTTGGAAATATAAACCATTTTACATTTTTACCTCTTCCTTTGTATAAATGGAATTGCAGTATTCTTGGAAATGGTGACTTTGCAAAATCTTTATGAAGAAAAATCAAAATCTTTGGGGTCCCTTTAAAAAGACAATGGAGCCACTTGACTTTACCCTCCACCAGTTGTAGATCCACATGTTTTTTTAACACAACAGTGTATAAGCAAGCTTTTCAGAATTTCAGTCAGATGCCACTGCCTCTTTATTTATACTATGTATTTTCACAGGTATATGTTAAATCCAAAAGAAGCATTTCCATTCTGCTTAAATAATGCAATACATAGGATTTAAAATCTCATGCAGTAGGTTAACTTCTACTTTCACGTTCATCACGATGATATAAGGATAACTAAGAAGGTAAAGTTACTTGTGCTGGATAAAAAACTTTGTGAAAAAATCATAGCTTTTAATATACTGAATATCCCTTGCTAAAAGGCTTTTCTAGTGTTTAAAAAGAGATGATTCTCCTCAAGAGCTAACAAATTGAATAATGATAGCAATTATATTTGAACTTCCCAAGTGGTATCTTTGTTTTCAAGACGCCTGTAAACACTGCTCATACAACGTTATGCCTATTTAAGGGAGCACACAAGTGACCTAGCTGCCTGTGATAACTTTCTTGAGCATTGTGTCATCCATTATTCAAATTCTGCCCCTATTCTAGAATCATAACATCACAGCATCATAGAATGGTTACGGTTGGAAGGGACCTTAAAGATCATCTAGTTCCAAGTCCTGCTATGGGTGGGGACACCTCACACTAGACCAGGTTGCTCAAGGTGCTAGCCTTGAACACCTCCAGGCATGGGGCAGCCACAACTTCTCTGGGCAACATGTTCTAGTGTCTCACCACTTTATATACCAAACGCTGTAATAACTAGGACCTAACAGCCCATATCCCTGCAAATGGATCAGTACAAGCTGATTCCACTTTCTGGGGCAGTCCTGTTAAAATCTAAATACTTGATCAGGACAGAGGATCTTCCTAGCACAAACCCATGCACAGCACCACCTCACTTCTTAGATACAAGTTAGTATGTTCTTGAGGAGAAATATTAATATCACTTCATTTTATACATCATGACCTTTCAGCTAGTACGTCACTAACAAAAGCACCATCCTTTTTTTTTGTCTGTTGAACAGCATATAAATGATGGCTCAGATTTTCTGGTGCAATCAAAAAACAAATCCACATTTTTGTCCAAGCTAGTTTTAATAATGCTGCATGCAGGCATGTAGATAATAAGATCATCAATATTCTAATTTCACTCTATTGTAGATAATGATGTAAGAATACAACAAAAGTTACACTGCACTGGGTCAGTCTAAAGTCTTCCTCTTCTAAGGTCTTGTCTCCAAGAGAAGGCAACAGCAGATGCCTAGGGTAGACTCTGAGAACAGGCAAGCACACTCCTTCCCAGATATATTCTCCCAGACTCTTTATAACAGGGAAACATGTGTAATTCCCTTTCTTCCTGGGTGTGCTGTTCTTGTAACATCTGTGAAGGTGAAAAATTACCAAGTCTGCCTTCCCTAACAATCTGACTCATTAACAAAGAAGGCATGACAATAAATGTCCGATGTAAGGATGGCCCCCAAAACCAAACAATATCTTTTTCACTGGTGTGAAACACGTACGAAAACCACTCACTTTTTTATTCCTATTGCTCAAATGCATTATATAATCTCATATGCATTATACATGATTACAAGTGTACAGAAACTAAACAAACACCTGCACAACACTCCTGAATAACAGACCATTTGGGTAACTCCTACAGCCCCATCACATCTAGAGGGGCTGCCACAGTCACCAGTAGCGGGCTGATGTACAGAAGATAAAAAAGGTTGAGAGGGCACTGGTCACTGAATGTAGATATTAACAAGTAGAAGATATATCAAACCAGACATGAGCTATTTTTTGATGGAAATTGAAATTCTGCATGTAGTCAATGTTTTCATTGATATTAGAAGTACCTGAAGGCTTATAACAAGGTCATATGAGCTGAAATACAGAGAAAAGCCTTGAAAGCACCAGATCACCCTAACAGTCCTTTTCATAACTTGCAACATGAGCATTTGAAACACAAAAGCAGCCAAGAAATCTAGTACAAACTGTGCATTGCCATCTATAAGTAATTAAGGCCTAAATTAAATACGTAAATTGACAGACAATTTAACACTGAGTTAAAATAGCATATTATTATAGAAACTCTTAAGAACAATCTGTGCATATCTTACATGCATTTACCATTTAAAATATACCTACAACCTTTATGGAACAGGGAAAATATTTTTAGCACTGCCATTATCTTATTAGAAAAACTAATGAAATACACTGCTATTTTATTAAATATTAGCATTACATCCTGTGTCTTTTATGCTCTCTGCAGTATTATTTGAATTTCAAAGCACAAAGAGAAATTGATTTTTTTTTTTAAATATGGATTTCTGGCTGCTAAAAATGAAGAAAAAAAAAACAACTCCATTTTTAATGTTCAAGTTTTAGTTTAAATATAAATGAGAGTGGCTAGCATTTTTGAAAAAGCCATGCCTGCCTGATGTTGCTACCAGGACATATATTTTAAGAGTACAAAAAGCAAAATTAATTATAGTGGAAATATCCTCACTTTTTCCTAGCTTTAGCTAGTGATTAGAGCAGTTTTCATTAATTGGTTGGTCTGCTTCCTGCCTAGAACCCTTGTCTGCACCTTGCAGGAGGGCCAACAGCTGTTGGGTTCCAGTCAAATGGTCAGCCTAGATTTTCTATATCATGTCAACAGACTTCTGATTTCTTTGCTGTACTTTCATTCCATGGCAAGACACATCCATATTGCATGAATAGGACGATCTAAGAAAAACTGAGTGAAAAACACAAGAGCACATAACGGTAAAAAAAGTTTCAGAAATGGACAGGATACATATAAATAATTAAAGGCTGCGGGGCCACTATCTATGAATATTATAGATAAAGGACAAGTTTGCAATTAGGATTTGGGACAAACCCACTATTAATCTTTGACTGTAAGACTGCAAAGAGCAATTTCCCTGGCTTTGCAGCTTCCAGTCTACCATCATAAGGTGCTGCCTACATCCATGCTGTTGTAAAAGATAAGTCAGTAACAGTAAGTCAGTAAAAAGATATATAAGCTCAATGTATTTGATCACTTTTCTAGAGTTTGCAGATGAGTGTGCACAGAACAGACAAAAGAGAGAAAGAACAGAACTAGCCCAGAGAGATTTTCAAAGAAAGATATCAGAGCATTGCTTCAAAGAAGGATGACACTGCAGCAGCTGCTAAAATGGCAAACAGTCTGAAAGCAAATGGGGTGTTTTAAATTTTAAGTTGGGTAAAGATGCACAAGCTGCTGTGGTGTTGTCAGGATTATTCTATGCACTGGAATTAAATTCATGGATGAAACTCAGTGCTGAGATGGTTTATTCTTGACCATCAAAGGAATCTAAAACTGGGATGTAGCTTGATTTCAGACATATAAATTTAAGCACACACCAGGGATCCACACTCTCAATTGAGCCTAGTCAGAACAGTAAATGCAGATTAGAGCATGATTTGTCCTCATGCAGCTGTGGACATGCTGGGTAAAAGATTTGTATGTCTTATGTTACAGCAGAATGGGTAGCATGTCAAAACAGCACATCTACTTCTCAGAAGGCATTGCTAAACCTACATGACTAAATAATTCCAGGTGTTGTGATGTATCCTGGTCTCCAGATGATAATCCAAAGAGATCTGGATCTCTTGTAAGGCCCATGACACACCTGACAGCCCACACACATTTGAAGTGAACCCTCGATCTCCATGGAATGCAGTGACAGCATAAACATAGGGGAAGTTTTAGTTGCCTTTTAATGCCACTTTAGTGGCCTTGATGCATCTTAACTACACTTCAGCTGGCTCTCTGTACACTCTAGGGTATCAGAGGCACCAGGCTGGCACAGAACAAAGGGCATGTTCTTTACAGAGCCTACATAGCATCCATAAAGAATGGCAACTTAAGGCTCTTCAAAAAGGAGGGGAAGTATATATATCTTTAATGTTGAGTGACAGGAAGTCTGTACATGTTCTTCTATGTGCTTTTGTGAGGCAGCTTTATTATCTGGTATTCTCTCTACACGGAACTCATCTTCCTTGGTGTACCTGACAAAGTGAAATACCTTGGCAATGGTCACCAAGTGACAGCATGGGAGTTCACGCTGGCCGCCAGTAAGTTCTGCATTTAGAATGGCACCCCAAGTTTCTTTAAATTTAGCTGAGGCAAAGAGCAGCAGAAAAATGAAAACATTCGCAAAAGACAGAAGATACGTTCTTTATCTGTATTTGTCACTCTAAAATGACAGAATAGCAAATGAGACACTTGGTAGCACTTTGCTCAACTGAAAAGCCATCCTCTCCTGCTAGGAACTGATGTCAGAGCCACAGGGAACTGGAAGATACACAGAAACAAGACCTGCTGTCCTACAAATTGTCATATCATAATGGGAATGGCATAACGTATAGATGTCTACAAAGAGTACAGAGAGCACAACAGCTCCCTATGCAGTCCCTAACCATCCCCTGCACACACTTTAGAGATGAAACTTCTGTAGCACTGGAACAGAGAGAATTAAAAGGCACTGAACCAGGAATTTTGCTTGATGAGGTATTAAAGAGAAAGAGCCACAAGAAGCTCAGCAGGCTCATCTCCAAGACACAACAAAACTACGATGCAAAAAGGGCTTGTCCATAGCAAGACAGATGCATGGCAGAACACCTGAGACTAATGGATTGATGCTGTAACTGAACACACGGGGTTTTTTAAATAGGGCAACAGAACTGTGGTTCTGAAAACCTCTCCTCATCAGCCTACAGGCCTGAGGGCTGCCTGACTTACTCTGATGACTTGGCTTTTAAAGCTCAAAAGGCATTTGAAGTTCTGCTGCTAGGCATGTACAGGAGCTGCTTGCTCTCCACAGGAATAAGCCATTGGCTTCTAGCTCACATCCTATATTGACTGGTATCCGTAAAGTGGTTAATCCTCCTTGGTTTGCCTCTGGAGCTCCATTTGTGAAGTGTTTTGCAAGCCCGCCTATAAGACAAGGCCCACTGAAAAATGCACCAAATTCCATTTCTGTCTGTTAATGTAGAAGAGGTGCATGCATGGAGCTTAAATGGTAGGGAACACAAGAGATCCAATCCCTATTCCAAGGGACACTGGTTCAATGTGTTTCAAAGTTATAGAATTGCATCTCACTGTCACTCTCAATAAGAAAAGTAAAGGTGATGACCAGCTCCTATTAGAATAGTATTATTTTTGTGTATGACACTCTCTAAGAGGATGAGAAATATGCATTTCAGCCTCCTGCAAAGGATGAATGAAGCTGTGGATCCCATTTCTTGTACAAGTATCATCTTCCATACATAAAACAGGCATTCCCTTTCCACCACTTTTAGAGAAGTGGAATGGATTCCACTGGTCAGGATGAAGGCTTGTACTAGATCACAAGTACAGCCCTAATTAAGGTGCGTCAATAAAGCTGGGACAGGATATATTCCTGTCATTATATAGCTTCTTTACTGCAAATAGTAGAAGCTTCTTGTTCCCTGTGTGGGTTTTTAGGGATCCTGTAACAATAACCTTCAAGAACTTGATGTCCAATAGAGTCTGGACTTCTCCTGAGGGACCAGGTGGTATTCAAACAGATTAACTTTTGCCTAATGATGCCTTCCTAAACTGTCTCCATAATCAATGGATTTGACAGCTACTCAGAGTATGATGTTAATTTAGATGATTGTCACATATGGCACCACTGAGGGCCAACAGCTTACTTCTAAAGAATTTGCAAAAAGTAACTCATTATGCTAGGGCTACTGCAAGGGGATGTGACAATCTGCACCTCCCCTGGGGAAATCGTAGGGGTCTGAAATTTCACAAGTATTAAGGACCTCCACTATGGGAGGAATGTGGGCTCTTTAGGCTAAAGGTAAATTCTGGTGAGTGCTGGCGCATACTCCCAGCTAGTTTAAATGCAGAATTTGCTACATCTACTTTTTTTTTTTTTTTTTATGCCAAACCTTAAATGGCATAAATAAAACCAGTATCTGAGTTGGGAATTTAACCCAGATTACTCACCTCTCAGATCAGCAACTTTCTCCATCATTATGTAAGTGCTTTGATGATGTACTACAGCTACATACTTCACTACAAAGTACTCCCTTTGGACTGGATAGTCTTGGAAAAAGCATAAATGGTGTCTAACAAAAGAGTTCAACGACTTGATTTTTCAGACTTGTCATATCTCTGAGATATATTTTCCAAATTTTCCAGAATTTTTGCTATTCTTGTGCAATGTGTTTCATCACATGTATAATCTGTTTAGTCAGAGAAAAGAAAAACAGCTGCAGAGTGCATTTGGCATCTTTCTGCAGCAAATGTTACGCTACTCAGCCAAGGACAGGTTTGCCTGAAACACCTGTAATGCTGGTGTGCTAATAGATGAATGCTCACCTAAATATCAATAGCACAGCCTTAACCAGCCCCCATCACACAATCACACAGACACAAGCATTGCAGCTCTACATATGTAGCTGTTGATGCTGTTAATGCATAAGTGGTTTTTACTGTAGCACTGAAATAAAGAGTTGCCTCTTACACGCCTCTTTGATACTACAGGAGAGGATTATGTATTGATTTACACCCAAATGAATTCTTTATTGAAAATAGTACACAAAGAAAGTAAGAGAACTGTATCGCTTTCTAGCATCTCTTTTACTAGGCTAGTAAAACTACAACTAATCCACAAGACTGTAGTACAAGCTGGTACATTACATGCCTTATTTGATTGACTCCATTTGCCTATATACTAAGGCATCAAAACAGTTTTACAGTGAAAAGGCCCAAAAGCAAGCACAGGTGCCGAGGGACACAAACAGGACAACTAGCCTTAGGCATACCCATTCTGAGGGTTTAAAGAGGACCTTGACTCGTCAAACTCTAGCATACTCTGCATATATAGGAGTAAGTTTGCAGTCCCAGCCCTTGCTGTTGCATCCTGAGAAGGATAATGAGTGCTGATTTTCACAAGCTGCTAAAAGACACACATGTACATTGAAGAAAAATGCATACTCAGCTTCTAAATTTAGAAAAAATATGTGAACTGTTTTACGGGGCTTTTTACATTTGTCAAATGCTGTAGGGTCGCTTCTCTTAAACTACAGATTATTTATTTGATGAGAGGCATTTTATAAATAGCAACTAAAATTTGAAAATAACATGAACAACTTCAGAGAAACCAAGGAAAGTGACAGGCAATGCATTTGGGAAGGTTAAGCTAGGTTAGTAACTTAGCAAGAGAGAGATGCAGTAAAAATAAATATTTAAATAAATACTTGGGTTTAAGCACGGCAAGATACGAGCAAGAATGGCTGAACTCTTCGGAATGGGACATGGCTTCCACACATCCATTCCCAGAGTTGACAATTCAGTATGGCTAAGGATAGATGGGCTGTAATATTCTCAGAACTGGCAGTTGTAAGAAAAAGGAGATTCACTTTGAAAAAGAAAAAAGAACTGCTCCTATCATTGCCAGAATGCAAACAAAATTAAATGATGCAGTTGGAGCTTTACCACTTCGATGAAGTGATATGATAACATTTAAAACTTCGGTGAATTCCAGCACACAATTTGTGCTTTCTATCTGTTTCAGTTTAGGGTTGGCAGAAAAGTTTCGGAGAATTATTATAACACTGAATAAACTGGTAACTGCAGTATTACTGCTCTTCAGAAAGGAAAGTTGCTACAAAACACTGAATGGACTCTGCTTGTAAGTAGCAGCCCAACTGGGAAAGAGAAAGCAGAAATATATTTTAGAAAATTATAGTAGAAACTTGAAATTATCAGCAGATAATGCAACTTTACGTGTTAATTTTTTTACTTATTAAACTTCCCTGAGCCATTGATAAACCTTTTTTTTTAAAGTAAAATAATGAAATGCTAGAAAACTGCAAACATATCGTAAGTTAAAAATTGGAACAAAGAAATAGTGTCACAGAATCTCTGCTGACAGAGTCTCATCAATCATAACTGAGAAGAATTTGAGCTGGCTCTGAAAAAATATTGTAAGCCCGCAATGTAAAACAAAATTGTGACATTTTCTTACAAGTTTATTTCTTTTTTAATAATATACTATAAACAAAGTTGATGGGTTTGCTTATTTAATGGCAATGTTTTAAGGCTTTATAAAGACTAATATTAGTTTGAATTTTCAAGGGTCTACTGTAGTAACTGGGTGAAGCAAGCACCATGTGCCTTCTTTCAGTACTTTATTGTCAGGGACTACTGATACCCTGCAGCTGAATGACAAGTGGCCAAAGGACTGTCCATTCAGCATGAACCCGGCAACTTCTAGTGTTTTACTGAACACTAAAAGACATTGCAAAACCCTCCATATTTGTGACTGGAATGAGGTAAGATGCTCCTCTACAGCAAACACAGGACCACTAGTTGAATCTCCTAGCTGGAGTCTGAGTTTCGGAAGTAACTGGTCTGCATATGAATGCTTATTTTTAAAGCGGTGAAGACTGACATATGATTCACCTTACAGTTTGCACTGAAGTACACGAACATGTAGTGAAGGAGTGCAATTGCTGCTAAATAGGCTAAAATGGTTTTGTTTTGTTGGTTTGGGGTGGTTTTTTTCTACATCAGTACAGTGTGGTAAATTTTAATTTTGACATTTCTGTTTCCAGAGTTTTGCTGGAGAGATACGTCAGAGTATCTGAAGCAGAGGAGACATCCTTTATAGGCTAGAAGGTGAGTTCCCTGACACACAGGCTTTAAATGACAATTTCAAATCCATTCACATTACATTTTACGTAAGATATGAAGACACTCAACTTGGCTTGTGTGCTTGCACTGCCAGTGCTGATGGTACCTCTGTCTCTTTCTTCAAAATTACCAGGAGAAAAAAATGGTCAGGAGCATTTTATTATGATTATATAATGGCAGGTTGTCAGAGTCCACAATCACTTGAAGGAACATATTGCTTTTAATAGAAATAAAAATCTGAAAATATGAATGTATTTACAAAATGCAAAAACCTTGCCAGTTCCCAAACTGAAAATAATCTTTTGTTTGATTTAAAAATGAAGTTATTTATACCTAGAAATTTTTAGCTTGATTTCACAGAATCTCAGGCTGGTTTGGGTTGGAGGGGACCCTGAAGGTCATCTAGTTCCAACCTCCTCTTTTAACCTGTTACTACAATCATTCTAGCTTTCTTTCCAAATCTGCATACCACAAGCATTTTCATTATTTTCATTTCTTTTGCTGGTTTGGGACTCAACATCCTTCTAACCTGAGAAAATTCTCAAGAGACTCAAAAAATGTTTTACATCCAAATCACTTCGCATTGGTATTTACTGCACATGATTTTTCTTTCAGAAAAATGTCTTTCTACCTTAAACTGCAACACCAGATAAGGTCAGATATTCCTTTAGAGAATTCAAACTTTAACTACAGATATGAAAATGTTCATCTTTCAACAGCAAGGCAATTTAAGGCTTAATTACATCTGAACAGCATCAAAACCAATTTCACCTTTCCATTTTCTATTTAAATATTACTTTTTCACAAGAAATTACTCAGGTTTTCTCATGAACTAAGTTCACAGTAAATAAGCAAAGTTGTGAGAGAATGATTGTGTAGGTCTGTAATGACTATTTTAAATAGGCTAAACAAATCTGGGACTTTGTACCACGACTGTTCAAATTGTAAAAAATACTACACAGGTGTCAAGGTTGTAGAACACATTATTCAACTTAACAGATTTTTTTTATTGTTTATTTGAATTATTCTCTATAAAGACAGTAATATTTGAAAGGAATAAGTTAGGATTAAGACCAGTCAGTGATAACATCTGAGATAATGGATGGATGGTCAGGCACAACCTTGCTATTTGAATGAGTAGAAAGGAGACTGGACTTCATGGAAGTTTGAGGATAAAATGAAAATTTCTTAAGTATTAGATTATTGACAGACCCATCAAACAAGAAATTAGTAATAATTGAACAAAACAGATAAAATCACAGAAGAAAATTAGGTTGGAAGGCAACTCAAGGGATGAACTTATCCAACCCCTCATGCTAAAGAGGCCTAACTGGCATTAAATCAGATTGCTCAAGGCCTTATTTATGCTGAAAGACTGTTTATTTATTTAAAATTATCTATGTAAATCTAAATATTTTATCAAAAGCAAAGTTAATATCACTTAGATGGCTGAACAAAATTTAAAATGCCACAAGGGAATGAGTGCTCCTCACAATTGAGTGTTCCAGATTTCTAGTTCAAGTGGTCTCTTTTGATTATGCCAAGTCATCATCCATTTAAAACAGTGCTAAAGTACTCAAATATCTGGCATAGAATACTGCAAGCAGCCAAGCTTTTCCTTTTCCTATCCCATCGTTACAGTTCAATGAAATAATGCACATGCTACTATAGATCTCCCTGAGTTTGAAGAAGGAAGACAGCACTTAACTTTAAACTCTATATCATTATGTAGTTTGATATTTCTTAAATATCTTCCAACAAATAAGACAAATGTAAGGATTTTATATTAATATAAGTGATACAAAATTTAACCATACACACAGGCATATATTGCTTATGCAGCATATATTCCTTAAGCAGAATATAAGTTAATTTTTTCGACACTGAAAGACAGAACAGGTCAAAATGCTAAGAGTAAAGTGAAATTAAAATATAAACTCCTTTTCCTATGGGATCTTTGTGCTACATAGAGGCAAAGCCTAAAATAAAGTGGAGCAAAAGCCCTTGAAAAAACACTGCTCAGTTGCTTCTTCATGAACGCTAATGGCTCTCATGCCTACTCCAATGGGTGCTGAGATCCCTCAGCATGCCAAGTTATTAAATGCTGAATTTGACAAGGGCCACAGGGAGACCATCAGTCACCCAAACTAACAAAAATCATATGTGAAAGGGGAAGCAAAATATTAAAAAAATACTTAAAAGAATGGAGAAAGTTAGAAGAACTGGAAAATTGGGCAGGCAAAGTTAATGGAAGGGAAATGACACGATGAGTATACACACAAATGCAGAAAGACATCTAAAATATTTGAAAAGGAAGGTAGGTCAGACCTCAGAATAGGATAGATGTGATCACAATCCTCAAATGTTTTAGGAAAAGTATTTAGACTCAGCTGCATTTTTTTGTTTCTTTTGTAAAGACTTAGCTGTTGAGGATTTCAGCGCTGTAGAGCAAGTCTCACTGCAAGAGGAAAAACAGGGAGATGCTTCCTTCCTTTAAAAGCCTTCACTTAAAATCTTAATTTCAAACAAAGAAATAGGTTGAAGCTCTCTATATTGTCTTTTTAATGCTTATTAATGCTTACAGATGCTTTGCTGTATTAGGGTGCATGCAGATAAAAGAAGACTGAAACTGCAAATTGTTTACTGAAACTGCAAATTGTTTAAAGAATTTAGAGCGTATACCAGTGTGCAACAGCACAAATAACTTCACAGGGGTTTTATGAGACTGAAAATGGCATTACCATGTCAGCCTCACTAGACTTTTAAAGGAAACGTGTTGGCAGAAGTAATAATTAAGCCAAAAAACCCCAAGACTTTATTCAGATGGAGAATGGATACTAGAATTTGATACAGCCACAAATGAGCCCTAAATAAGAAGCTTCTGAAGCACTTTCTCTACAAATGGTTTGTTCGAGAATGCTGTCCAACTTCTCCAGTCTGTATACACATAGCCAACACTCTGGATCAAGTGAATCAGGAAACTCTTACGAAAGAAAAAGTTATTTTTTTAAAGCTCTGTACAGGTGCAAAAGGCCACCAAATATCTTTCTGTCCTGTACATTTGGTTTTGTATCTGTTAAAAGATGACTGGTGTGTATCAGTCTTCCTGCAGTCTATAAAGCCAGACTGAGATAAAAAAATTGTTGGAGTTGTTAAGAACAAATGATCTACGGTGCCCACAGGTACCTTTGAGAAGAAATGGAAGGCATGACAACTCAGGAACTGGTCTGAGGTTTTGGTTGGCTTCTCTCATAATGTAGTAACAGCACCAGATTGCAGAGCAGATGGAAAAGAACTAGACTTCCAGCAATGCACAAATTAACAAATCGAGGAGATGATTGCTTTTTTACTATATTACTTGAAAATGGTATATAAAGAACAACAGGGTCTAGGGCCAGTCATCTGACAAGAGCTGGCATATAATCATATCAGAGAACTTCACATGATAAAAACAGGGAAGAACACAGCTTGCTCTTCCAATTCTTGGCGGACAAAGCAAACATCTTTATCGTGACTACTTGACCATCCAATGGCTGATATCATCTGAAAGAGTTCGACACTGGATATGCTACAGATTTTCTCTGTATTGCACTAACTGCTGTATTTCCTGGTCCTCACACTGCTCAGCATTTTAGATAAATGTACCATTGAAACAAAGGGGGAAAATTATCAGAAGTTGCTTGATGATTTTATCCTCAAATTAACATAACTATATTGCAGACTGCCCATTTTACATTATAGTCTCCTTTTAATGACTTGAAAATGAGTTATCAGAAGACAGATGCATCAGAGTCAGCCACACCCCACAAGTGTCTGCTCAGGCACTATCACTTGTAGTACAAGGTTCAGATGCACGGAGAAAAAACATGAACTGTGGTGTGAACTTCGTCCTCAGAAAGAATATTCTCCTATTTTTTCCCAAGTAAAGGACTATCACATCATCAAAAGATGGAGAGATACACGCACTGCATTTTTGATACCCAGTCACTAAACTTTCATGGGTTTGATGGTTTTGGGTATTTTTTAAGGTCAGTTAGTTAAAACACTGGGTTTCATCTCAACTACAGGCTTTTAAAAAAAGTCTCAATTTCAGCTAGTAATCCTAGGACCACTCAGAAGAGTCCATTTCTCTCCACAATCAATGTGGAAAAATAATGTAATTCATCTGACTTACCCTAAACATCTGCATTGGGTCTGGCTGGGATGGAGTTAATTTTCTTGACAGCAGCCCGTATGGTGCTGGTTTTTAGGTATGTCACCAAAATGGTGTTAACACACTAACGCTGCCTACCAAGGTTAACTTGCAAGAAATCTCTCAATCAGATGAATCACCTTCTCAGATTTCAGTTCAGTTAAATGTAAAAGACACTACTCTGAAGTGTCATTAACAAACATACCTTGACATCTCTACATTGGATGCATGCAAATCATCAGGAACAATGCCAACATATTTTGCAGTAAGTAGTTTCTTAGTTTACTTATTGATTATGCAGGAGATTTTGTAATTAAATTCTGATATTCTACATTGATGAATGGAAGAAATAGAAGGTTGCTGGATGGCTCTGCAGAGCAATTATAAACCCTTCCCTTTGCTCAGAAGCAACACTGAAAAAGTTCTCTCTGCATTCTGAAACAAGTTGAGAACATAAGAATGGTTAGAAGTGCCTGCTCTGAAGCAGACAAGACAGAATGTAATTCTTCAATTAAAAACACATTTTAAGATTTGTACAACAATATTTTGTTTTGTAAAGAAGAAGATAAAGAAAATAAACAGCTCTTTAAAGCAGTAGTGGAAGCACCACTATGAGGTAGAAGGCAGTAAAATACTGTGAGACCTAATCAATAGAAACTACTGGCTAGAGGTAGAGAATGATTAAATTATCATATTTCAGGACTTCCAATTTCCATTTGCAATTAAAATTTAAATACATCTTTCTTCAAAGTTTTATTATTTTTCAAAATAAATATTTCACTAGCTATATGTCAGATATAATGACTTTTTTGTGTGGATTTTTTCAAACTTTTTCAAATGCTACTATGTGAACAAAAAAGATATTCGTATCTGAAGACAGGTCACAGCATCAAATCAGACATAATACCACATATCACCTTCTTATATAGGTATTTGTTTCAGCTGGAATGGACTTAACCTTCTTTTTAGCAGCCCATTTATTGCTGTGCTTTGCCCCTGTAGCTACAGAGGTGTTGATAAGACACCAAAGTTTTGGCTATGGCTGAGCAGTGCTATCACAGCATCAGGGCTGTCTCTCCAAGTTACCACTCCAGAAGGGAGTAGGCTGGAGATGGGAAAGGGGCTGGAGAGGACACAGCTGGGACACCTGATCTGAAATGACCCAAGGGGCATGCCATACTGTATGGCATTATACTTGGCAATAAAAGTGAAGGGGGAAAAAGGAGGGAGGGACATTTGTGGTTACAGTGTTTACCTTCTGAAGCAACTGCTCTCCATATGAAGGCCCTGCTCCCAGGAGGCTGCTGGACTTCTGCCTGCTGGTGGGAAGTAGTGGATAAATTTCCCGTTTTTTGCTTCCCTTCCACATGTGGCTTTTGCTTTAAGTTCTGACTTCACCTCAACCCACAAGCTTGCCAACTTATTTTCTTCCCCTGTCCTGCAAAGGCAGGAGAGTGAGTGACTGCCAGGGGTCTGGTAGTCAGCCAAGGTCAACCCTCCACAATGCCTTATGTGTATGCTGACTTTCTAGTAGCAAAAATAGTTCACAATTGATAAAGTAGCACTCTGACTTCATTTTAATATTACTTTAAATATTACTAAAGCAACATTTTGAATATGAATTGCAATGAAAAACTCGTGGTAGGATTTTCAGAGATGCCCAGCACCTACATTCATCACGCAATGTGTGCTTGTAGCCCATAAACCCAATCGTATCTCATGCTGCATCCAAAGAACTGCTGCCAGCAGGCCAAGTGAGGTGATTCTGCCCCTCTGTTCTGCTCTGATGAGACTCCCCCTGCAGTACTACATCCAGCTCTGCAGTCCTCAGTGCACAAAAAATATGAACCTGTTGGAAAGGGTCCACAGAAGGGACACAAAAATGATCAGGGAGATGAAGCATCTCTCCTGCGAGGAAAGGCTGAGAAACTTGGGGTTGTTCAGCCTGGAGAAGACTCTAAGGAGATCCTTCAGTTCTTAAAAGGGACATATATGAAAGACAGGGAATGACTTTTAGCAGGGGCTGTTGTGATAGGACAAGGGTTAATGGTTTTAAACTAAAAGAGGGGAGATTCAGGCTGGATGAGAGGAAAAAATTCTTTACAACGAAGGTGGTAAAATACTGGTACATGTTGCCCAGAGAGGTGGTGGATGCACCATCCCTGAAGACATTCAAGGCCAGGCTGGATGGGCTTCTGGGCAACCTGATCTAGTTGAAGATGTTCCTGCTTATTGCAGGGGTGGTTGGACAAGATGACCTTTGAAGGTCTCTTCCAACCAAAATTATTATATGATTATAAGATTTGATGGTCATATAAAGTTCTCAGAAACAAAATGTTAAAATAAATACAATTAGAGACTTAAAAAAAAAAATATGTGATTGTCATTTGCTAAGATCACTTATTTACAAAACCAATGCCAACAACTCCATAAAACTGTATTTCCACTTTTGTTCAGCCCACCTTAATCTAGATAGAAGAACTGCATTCCTATTTATAGATGAATCTTACCCACTTTCAGCCACTGAGACGTTCAGAAGATTCAGGTCTTTCAGTTCAAAATTTATAAACCGGAAAACTTCACAAATCATATTTTGTATAATATATAAATTTATGATAAATATATTAACTTAGTGAAAAATACCATCACTCAAAAGACAATGCAGATGATCTATAAAAAACCTAAAAAAGAAGCATCCCCATGCTTGTGAGTTTATCTCCTGTAATGTTTGAAGAACATTTCTTGACTTCATTTGAAGTCAGTAGCCTGTCACATTTCTGAACTGAAATTCCATTTCTTGTTCTGTACTGCAAATGAAAACAAAATCCTCTGCTAGATAAGAGAAAAAAGAATGGACTGTGACACTGTCTCTTTTGATTTACTGTATAGATACACTGTGCATTACACCGAATCATCTCTTTAATTTCCCCAAAGGCTGTATCTCAGAGCTGGCAGAAGATCTGTTCCTTGCAGAAATCCAGCTCCACTTTTTCACATCCAGTTTTCACATTTCCCGTTATACTAGAGGGCGGTCATTTGCCAGAATTTAAAGCTGACTTTTTTTCTACTCTTTTCTGTACTGACCAGAATTCAGTTGTTCTACAAGTGATCCTTTACTCCAAATAATAACCAGGCAGGTAACAGTGAAAAAGATTGAGTTTTACATATTTTCATATTTTCATAGAATAATTTAAGTTGGAAGGAACCTCTGGCGATCAGTTAATCCAAACTCTTGCTCAAGGCAGGGCCGGTTTCAACCTGATCAGGTTGAGGGAAGTTGAGATCTTCCCTCAAAAGCAGAGCACATCCCAGATTATTGTTGAAGTTTCCGGCCTCCGAAACTTCTGGAGACAGAGGCAAGGAGCAGTATAAAGATAGCCGCCGCTACACTGAATATGCACGTGGGAAACTGCTTAGGGTTTTATTAAGATAACAGTATCAATATCCCTGCCTCCCTTCTGCAATTTGGGTAACCCATTTCAGGAAGACTGACAGCTTCAAGCACTCAAAAATTTACTCTGTGCTCTGATGATTTAATTACTTTAAATGCTTTCCAACTGATCAGATTTGGAGATACGAAGACAATCCCTCTGCTTATCTAAATTTGAAGTGGAAGTTATCCCCTTTTTTTTTTTTTTTCCAGAAATGTATCATTTTGCTCAGTTTTAACATTGTGATTTTGCTGTTTGGTTTTTTTCTATAAGCATTCCAAGATGAGAAAAAAATGCACTCAGTTTTTGAAAACTTCAGATGAACTACGTTCACCTTGGCAGTAATCATGTCGTTACATAAAGAAAAACACAGTTCAAGGTGAAAACAAATGTGTTAACTGGTTTTGGACTGAAAAGCCTACAGATTTCTTGTTAAATAATGATTTACTAATAAAGAAACAGCTATACATTTGCATAGTCAAGGATGTATCTCCACTGGTTCGGCTCTGATTTTTAACTGGAGTGCTGAAATGGAGAGTAACTAGAAATTTTTTTAGGGTTTTCTATTTTTCTTTAAAGGGAAACTAGATTTTGGCATTAATTTAGCACATTGTCAGGAAAGCTTTTCAAATGCTAAGAAAACTCTTTCTTATAACCAGATCACTCAGAGTGAAAGAAATGATGCCACGGATAAGGAACATACAGGGCAGCTGGATTCTTCAAGTACTGCATATGACACATTCCTATTGCTTTTCCAACATACTGTTTCACCTTGTGTTCTCTCTGATCTGTTGCAGGATTGAAAATGTCTGGTATAACCCCATGTCCATACTGTAACTACTATATCTGGCTATAACGGCAAGAACAGTGCTGCCATGTTATGCAAAGGTACCTGTGGGAAGACAACACTAGCTATATGGCTTTTTATAGAAAGAAAAAGGTTTTGGAAAGTAAGTACATGAACTATGGTATCATGCCTTCAGTCTGCAAGAGAAACAGTCTCACCAACAGAAGTTTTCTGAGGGTTTTATATCCTTTTTCTCAATGCCATTTGTTTACCGCAGTCCTAACAGTTGGCTTACCTTCACATGCATCTCTGTATGTCTCTCAGGTAAAATCTGTTTACCAGGACTTCCATTCCTTACAAAATGTTATATGACTGCCACGAGATAAAATGGAAACATCAAATGAAAAGTTATTTATAGAAAATTTAGAGCCTTTTGGTCGCAAAATAGATGTTCACTGTACTTAGGCTATTTTTTTCTATTACCTTTTAATTGCTGACACTTTTAGGTATACAGAGTCTAGTTTTAAAGCCTTTTCATCTCCTTTAACATGAGAAGCAAATCTTTTCTCACTGAAATCAGTGATTCAATAATTCTATTTACAGGGATGACAGAAATAGGTAAATACGTAAATGAGTAGGTAAATGAGTAGCAAGATCTTATCTAGTCACAACGCAGAAGATTGTTCTTTGAGTCAATTTGGAAGTAAAGAAACCCCAAATGATTTCGCCAGACAGGCAAGGTACAAAACAGTGTACTGTGGCTGTACTCCCTTATCAGGGATTTGATTTCATTACAAAAAAATCATGTTTTCCTCAAAAAATTTTTGTGGCAGAAGTAAGTACTTGTTAAATAAAAGCAAATATTTACTTTGAAACAAAGAAGACAGAAAACATTGCTTTTGCAATGGTAATAAGAAGCTGATCTTGTTTCTCTAAAAGACGAATGGACTGTAGAGACACTTGGTGTTTTAACTCTTTCAAGAGAGACAGTGACCAAGAGAGTACAGATTTCTTAATACCACCAGCAGTGCCAGTTTGGAATGTTAGCTTTCAGTATTTTCAGATGACCTCCAAGGCAGAGAAAGACTAGAAAGTGGAATTGTTTGTATGTTACTGAGAGAATCTCTTCCTACAGACAGTCTGGGAATAAATTCCCCAAAATATGAGAAAGAGAGGCAATATATGATGACACATGTTTAACAGGCTAAGTTTGGAATGCTGACACTTCACATTCTTACTGTTGGACAATAAAAGCTCATTCATTTGCTAAGAATTCTTTAATACTTTTTCTGAGACATTTTCAAATAATTATAAACTATGGCCATCTTGAATAAAATATAAAATACATATGAGGTAAAAGTAGGGTCCATATTCAACATCTTTCATCCCAAAGATCTTCCAGCCAGGGCTGGAATAAAGTGAAAGAATCTGACCTGATAAAGAAGACACCAGCAATAAGAAAAAAGTGGGAATGAAAAAGTTTGATAGTCTCTCCATTCTTGGGCAATGAAGGCATTACAGTGAGCTTTCTTACTGGAAAGAGATTTTTGCCACATGCCTTCATTACTAATAGGTAGTTCTTTCAAGAGCTGATACCCATGCCCGTGGAAAGAAATCTATGTTTAAGGCAGGCTGAGTAAGTGATTAGTGTTTACTGGAATGGGAGCCATGAAACACTGTCATGGCAAGTGCCAAAAAGAGGAGTGATATTGAAAGAGAGGAATTCTTGTAGAGTTGTAATTTCCGACTTTGCGTGGCCTCTAGTCTCACTCATCAGGTTTTTCTTAATGGAGTGAAACTATTTACATATGGTAAGTTTGTAACTGCAGAAAAAGGAAGCTTTGCATAGGATTTTCAGGCTCTGACTACTACTTCCTTGCAGATGCTGCCCTCACCTGCAAGCTGCATTTGAGATGAACTTCTTTAATACTTCAACTTCTAAATTATTTCTTACAATTTTTGACTAGAATGTTGTGTTTTCAATTTAAAAATAAGGTATGTGATTATTAAGAGTAGTGAGTTGTGAATGCACAGATTTAAAGTAGCAAAAACCACAATAATACACTCTGCATAATCCAGGTCATAAAACTCTACATAGTAATTCTTAGCAGAAATTGACTTTTTCTAGATGAGACAAATCCATTAGAAAGTCTATATTCTTCTAAGCATATATACAGAGGATGTACCCACACCTAATTTTTCCAATAGCTAATTGTGAAATATCTTCACTTTATTCTTACTCTGAATTTGTTCAAACTTTGCTTTCAGCTACTACATCTTTTACATCCTTGCTAAACCAAACACTATCACCAGAAATCTTATCTTCCATTTCAGTAATTAAAGGCTTTTTTCAAGTTCCTTATGGCCCACACTTGAATAAACCAAATCGTCTCAAACTACAAAGCATGCTTTTTGTGCTTTGAGTTATTCTTAAGGTTTTGTGGGTCTTCTAAAATGCTCATGAATTTTCATATAGCCTCTGTATGATGTGTTCTTATCTCCTTATTTCAGGGAAGAATTTCTTTTTTGTATATCCAACACTAAGTCTTCTGGCCAAGGTTTAAAAACAAAATGTTAAATTCATTGTAATGTATATCACATTACACTTGCCATACACAAAATAAAAGACAGCATTCCTCTATCAGGAGTAGTGCAGTAGCAGGAGAGCATTTTGCTGGTACAAGTACTCTTTCTGAATGTGCTGATTCAGCTGAAACCATCAACACAGCTCTTTTCTTATAGGATGCAGGGAAAAGCTGTTACCTATTTCTCTTCTAAAACTGCAAAGAAAGTGAAGCATTTTCCTCTTTCCATTTTGTCTACTTTCCTCCATCTTCAAAGTCAACAAATAAAAATAAATAGATTGTTATAGCTGACCTTGATCTATCAAAATGGTTTCTGAGGGGTGAAGACCTTTATGGCAATTGCTGCAATTTGGATGAAAACATTAAGAAGCTGCCTGATTTTCCTGAAACAATGAGATCTACAGTCATTGCTAACTTAGTCCCTGCACAAAATCAAACCTTACAAAGGAAACAATTAGCAAGGCCAGATCAAAGTCACAGTACGATTTGGGGAGTGACTCTTTCTAACACACTTACTTACAAGTTCAACACACACATGCACCTAACAAATGCTATCAGAGAATTTTCCCCTTTTTTCACTGATTTTTAGAGGCATTTTAAAGAGGAACATAATGTGGATGTTTCTCTCCTTACTGCAAGCAGAAGCCTCAAATATCCTCACTCAGCCCAATTCTGATTTACGGTTAAAACATAATTCATTACAGTCATGTATTGATTAAGCAGGAAGAAAGGGTTGAGAACTTGAAATTGAAGTCTTGGGGAACAAAGTGAAAAAATTTCTTAAAGGTCAGTGCTGGGATAACAGACCAAAACTGAAAAAAGATTTGCATGATAAATTGCTAATTTCCCAGAAAAAAACCCAACATTTCAGTCAAGAGGAATATGGCCTCTGCAAGTGGGGGGCAACAGTTTCGCCACAGTGAAACACCAATCTGTTGTACTTTCAGCCCCCATCACAGACTTTTTGAAAAGCTAAGATTCTGAAGGTTAAAGTGTGAAATAGCGAAGTGAGAATGTAGGTGGCATAAGCCAACATTTTTTGGTTAAAGCAAATCCTTCTTACTAAAGCAGATGAGGATTCAACTTTTGATTGGAGATGAGATTCCTAGTACCAACTTCTTCTGAGTGGAGGAGAAACCCACAATGGTAACAAAAGAATTATCGAAAAGAATATTTAAAGCAGCATAAAATTGATTCACCAGAGTCCAAACCAAATGCAAATACTAGTAGCAGATATCATTATGACGGTTTTTCAAAGCCTTGACTTACTACTTTGCTTACTCACAGGTTCTATAAACAAACATGCTGAAGGTCTGCTGTTCCTTAACTCCTCTCCTGCAGTCCAACTCTTTCTATCTTATCATTCTCAGCATCTTGAGCAATATAAAGATGACTCACGTGGCAATCTAAAAAGACTGTACATTAAGGATGGATTTGTAAAGTGAAACCAAAAATGGGGAAAGCACACATCTAAATACCTGAATAATGTTCACACTAATATTTAAACATCAGCATGTGTGAGACATTCTGAGACTGATTTTATTTCAGTTCTTTCTGGGAACAAGACCAAGTCATTCCTGCTCAACAACATTGGTCCCTCCCTTTTTCCTGATATATTTTTAAGTCGCCTTTAATTATGCTGACTACAGTGAGTTTTTCATTCTTTTTTACAACTCTAAATATTAAACTGTATCAGTAAATACAAATTAATATCGGTAGATACAGAAATTATACACTTCTGCATAGAATCATAGAATAGTTAGGGTTGGAAAGGACTTTAAGATCATCCAGTTCCAAACCCCCTGCCATAGGCACAGACACCTCACACTAAACCATATCACCCAAGGCTATGTCCAACCCGGCCTTGAACACAGCCAGCAATGGAACATTCACAACCTCCTGGGGCAACCCATTCCAGTGCCTCACCACCATTACAGTAAAGAATTTCTTCCTCATATCCAATCTAAACTTCCCCTGTT
>JAOEHY010003869.1:0-23090 GCA_025447955.1 Psilopsiagon aurifrons | reverse complement strand
CACCCCACCCCCCAAAAAAAAAAACAAACCACCATCTGCTTTTTTCTCTTTATAATTTCAAGAAACTTCCTCTTTAATTAATGCTCCAACACCAATTTGAAGATGCTGTGGATCTTAAGTACATTCAAATTTCCATCAAGACCATTTGAAACATTGTTTTCAGTCCAGTGGATACCTTGTGCCAATACTGCCAATCCCAAACTGGGAAAACAGTCAAGTTAGCTGAGCAGAAAAAACAAATTGTGCATGAAAGTTTATTTTAACAATAAAAGTTGAGATTTTTCTATTTAGTTAGGTAGATAGTTGCCTTTTCGGCTTACATTTTCAAACATTTCACACCATGTACTAAAAAAAGATCTTGATATATTCACACGTCACCATTAGTACTTTTAATCTGTCTCAAATATCTTCAGATAGAGTCTAAAATCACAAGATTTGATACACAGGAACATGCTTTGGATTTGTTTCTGCTTGACCTTGCAAAGTGTTGGCACTTCCTGAACACCTAAATCCTTTCTCCTGATTTTTGATGTTCTGTTCTTGGCAGCTGGAAGGAGAATGTGCGCATAGTTTATTTATTTTTTTCTTAAAATTGTATGATGTTTAAAACACCACTCCTCAGTGGTGACAACCTATAGTTTTCTGATCTTTTTTTTCCTAATTTGATTTCATTTTATATTTTAAAATTTAAATTATGTAGAAAGCTTTACTATATACTACAACTCAAAGTAAAAAGGGGGAAGAGAAGCTGCTGAAAACAGAAAAAAAAAAAAAAGTGGCCATTAAGGCAATTTTTCATTGAAGTGTGGATGAGAAATAATCTTGGGGAAAAGAGAAATGAAACATTTTGACGTGTCAAAAAAAAAGGTCACCCTTATTTTTAATCAGCCCTCTGATCCTTTCGCTGGATGAAGGCGTCATTGCCAGACTTGGGCAGGCAAGGTGGGAGGGAAAAGCTCTGCTGCTGTAACAGATTGGTTTCTACGTGGCATAGAGCAGACTTCTCAAGAAGATGGTTCTCTAAAGGTGACAGTGGGGGTCAGCCACTGTGTAACCTGGAGGAACTGCTTCTTGGGCAAGTGGAAATCAGAAATACTGAACAGCATATTTCACAAGCAGGATTAACTTTAAGTCAAAGCCACCAGATGTTACAAATAGAGCTGCCCCAATTGTTCAGTTGACAGGGATAACGTGTAAAGCATTGCCCTTCAGAAGAAAGGAACACATAGCTCATTCCCATGCACACTTTTGTGCTCAGCACCTCAATTTGTAGGGAAAAACACTGTGTGGGAGTGGGGTTTTACATGTGGAAACATCTGAAGGCTACACACGCAATGTCCCATTTTCTAGAAAGTAGGCAAATGGTCCTGTAAGGGAAAAGCAGAAAAAAGCAGGTGAGAAAGCAATATTTTTTTAGATCACAGCCTTAGGATTAAATGTCCCCATTGCAACTCTCCTTTTCATCAATTTATTGCCATAACCCTTTACTGCTGGAATACTTCTTAATACATAATTCCTTAATCTTTTGAAAATAATAGCATGTGTGCCGGGTACTTGAAGCAAAAAGCAATCCAGTTGCCTGTGCTTTTTGTTGCCTGAGTGTAAAAAACTTACTCTATATTAAAAATTGCTATATACTGCTATTGCTGGCACTTATCAGATAAGGAAGTCATAAGATGAACAATCTGCCTCAAAGAACTGAAAAGCAAAGCAATTCTGATACTGAAACTGCAAACCAGATGATGCTCTGATTAGAGGCATGCACATAGATTAGAGATGTATAATAAATCATGTAACTTTTTAGCCTCAAATAAAATAAAAGAATGCAGTTTTTATTAGGAAATAAAATGTTTATCAAGAACGTTTTAAAGGTGACATTTATTACTAATAAACTATGTTGAAAGGGCTGATCCTTTCATTTGCAGATGATCCTTTCTCTGGCAGAACAGCCAGAGACTTTTCTCTATACAAAAAATGTCCCAGCACAGTCTGTGCTGGGTCAGGAAGCATTTCCGTCAGCACTTATGAAGGGTGGTCAAGAGACTCACCTGCACCTTTCTTCAAGCAATGAATGAGTCATGGAAATATAACTCCAGTATTATTTTGGGACTGATTGTGTATCTCAGCACAGCTTCTTGGAATATCACTGAAAAATAATTCCACAGTCAGCTAATGTATCAAACTCCAGCAAAGCATCTGCCAGGCAAACTCCTGATAGTGTCAGCGAGCCCCCTGCTTAGGCAGGATGTTATTTGCTCTTCAACTCTTGACTCTTCAGGGTTGTCATGCTCCACACTGCTTCTCATATTAATTGTGTTAAGTTACTGTGTACCGAGTATTATGGCTGGTGGTTCTGGACATGCCGAGAAACATGTCCATCCTTTAGCAGCTTGCACTAGAGAGGAATATGGAGCCTCCCTTTTAACAAACTTCTTGTCTGAAGGGTTTTATTTACCACTTTCCCAAATGCAGCCTTGCTTTGGAGACCAATTCATTCAGGCTTCAATTATAACAGTACTGAACATGTGTCTACCTGCTACCTGAAGCTGTTTCAAGGATGACTGCATATAAGTCAGGTCAAACTACATATGTCTCTTACCTATTAGAAAATGTGCTTCTAAACAATAGGGGGAGGGTGTCCTGCAAGGCACAGACACATTGCAGTCAGGAAGTCATTCAACTCCTTTACAGTGATAAAGGCAATTTTAGGAATTAACTTTTGAGTAAGTGTTTATCATTCTGACCTTGTCTATGAAATGTATTTTGTGATTTGTCCATAGCGTGTAACCCATTACTTGATCACAAACTGAAATTTCTTTTCCCATACTACAAAAAATTCTTCTGTTAGTTTCACCATCCAGAATACATTGCATTATTAAAATATGGTTGCAGATTGTCAGAGAAATCAAACTTCTTCCACTTAAGATGCATTAACTATTAAGGAAAATGAAATGGTGCTCAAGAACTGCTCTCAAGAGTCTGCGAGAAAAATCAATGTAACTCGTGTATTGTCTAGATTATATGTAAACTGGACATTTCCTAGAAGCTGCAGTAACTTAAATATTCCACCACCCAGGCACACTTGCTGCTGATACTCTATCATTGTCTTCCATTCCATTGACTTGCTAAACACATTTTGCTGTACGATATTGTTTTTCAGGAGATGACCCATTCATGGCCTGCTCCACTGTCAGCTATTCACACACCAGGAAAGGCAGAACAAAGCAAATTTTCCTTCCCAAACAAGGTAAGCCATGACATATTACATAGAACCGTGCCTCCTGCCCCTCAAAATATGCCCTAAATGAGCCCTGACTAAGCATATAGGGTCTCTGGGCTGAGCTAGATATCATGCTGATTGACCTTCTCCATGTGTATGCCATGTGTGTGCCAGTATCCCCTGCTTTTTCCTACTTACAACCTCTGTAGAGCTACACAATCTTGTTTGCACTTCTTCTGGCAGCAGCACTGTTGCTAGTGTGTGGGTCACATATTCCTCACCACAAGGCAAAGCTACACGTGTCCCTAGTGAGGTGTCCAGATGTGGTGCCTTCTGCAGGCATCTGCTAAAGCCCCTGATATACCTCAGGGTGCATACAGCTGCTGCAGGTCAAAAAGCTCCTACTCACGTCCATTGCTCCTGCTTTTTATGGCTTCACTAGCCAAGATTTTTGTTGAAACCACTGAGGTCTGAGGTGGGCTTTACTAATACACTGGCCTCTGCAGTCAGAGGCCGAAGAGTGGACATACATCCTTTGCCACCAACCTGGCTTCAAGGGCAGCATTGCTACAGAGGCAGGCAGCTCAGTGCCATGATGCCCAGAGGGGCCACAGAAGTATTTCCCAGGGAAGTATTTGGTCCCACAATGGACCAAGGTCATGCTGATGGTCCCTTGAAACCAGCTACACTGTTGTATGTGCATCCCAGGGAGGATGCAGCATGGGATGGTAAAGCTCATCGGCACGAGCTTGGAGAAACCACAGTATTTATACTTGGTGAGTCAGGAGGGAATGAGATCAGCTATCCCATGCAAGCGCCAATAAAAGTTTGCCATTGTATCACCATATACAGTTTGTATGCCGCAAGCTCCACTATATTTCATTTATTTCATATAGTTCATAAGTTGAAGCTTGAAGTAGGATATTGATGCAGTTTGTAGCCTTTCTCCTGTTAAAGCAAGTTTCTTTGGTAACTTTTAAGTCCATTCTACAAAATTTAGTGCAGAGAATAATTATAACCATGAAGCCAAGAAACTGTCAAGATTTGCCTACACTAAAACAGCTTTTCTGTGGATGAGGGTGTCATGATTTTGAAATACCAGGGGTGTAAACCAAAACATCTCTGGCATGTTATGAAAGAAAAAGAAGGAAATAACTCACTGTCTGTTTGCTCGCTAAAGGCAGACAGCTGATTGAAGGTGGTGGGTGGGCTAGAGGCTTGTTACGTTAGAGTAAGTCTGGTAGGAGATAGATAGATGGATCAGCAGTTTGCAGCAAAGTGAAGTACTCAGATACGGATGACAAAACCAAAGTGGTGCTTGTAGCTTTGCCATTTCTGCCACAATTATCACCACACAATGCACTTAAGTGGCACAAGTGCAGATGTGCATGGTCAAGGTGTGCACCTACCAGTATATCTGGCCAACATGAATGCACTTTCTCTCAACTAAATGTATTGTGATAAATACAGGAATAGAAGAACCACAGACCATAGGGCAAAGATATTGACTTTCTCATCTTCTCTCTGCCTGCTCATCCATCTCTCTGGGAAATATGTTAATAGTTTCAACTGCAGAGCCATTTCGAAGTTCCACCATACATTTTTAAACAGCCTTCTCTAGGTGGTTTCCTTTTCTCTTACCAGAGTATATTTTCCATTTTATTTAAGCTTAGGATGGACAAGATTTCATCGCATAAAATATGAGCATACTTCTGTACATAAAATAACATCACAACTTTATTGTGGCCTGGCTGGTCTGCATGGTCAGAGTGCTTTGTGTGAAGAAGTACCTAACAAAACTCACCAGAGTTCTGGAAAAAATCCTGCATCACTGTCCATAGACCATGTTAATTTTAAATAGGACCTCTATTTTAAACTATTTTAAAACAGTTAAAAGCTACTTCTGTGTCTTAGTCTGAATCTGTACCATTGCAGACATTAGAAGGCATCTGCTTTTAAGCTCTGCTTTCCTATTTCTTCAAATGTTTTTGAATCATTTGTAAGCTATCTGTTGCTTTTCACAAAGTGTGATGTAAAATTGTTATTGGATCTTATAGGAAATGTCTCCATAACTCTTAGAAAGCTTACCCACAGGTAAGCTATGTAGCTGTCCCACCTTGTTAAAACCTAAGGACTACACCAAACTGTTGTGGATCACACATTATTCAGATAAATGGGCCTGTCAGTTAAGCAGTGGCCAAGGACAGCAAAGAGGCTAAAAGGCTAAATTCAGGGCATCTACTTCATCTCTTAGTTCCAAGCGATGCATGGTACTGTGAATTCAATTTCAGTGTTGAGAGA
Organism: Psilopsiagon aurifrons; assembly: GCA_025447955.1. Taxonomy (NCBI): domain Eukaryota; kingdom Metazoa; phylum Chordata; class Aves; order Psittaciformes; family Psittacidae; genus Psilopsiagon; species Psilopsiagon aurifrons. The sequence continues at coordinate 17,569 of JAOEHY010003869.1, read as the reverse complement.
TCAGGTCAGTTCATTTGCAATGACTCTTTCAGCCAGAGGAGCAAGTAGGCTGCAATCCTTTTTAATAGAAGACAGTTTTCAACTGTAAAGATACTCATCATTTTGGGAATGAGAAAGAGAGCAGCTTGTAAGACTCCTGCTCTGTTGCAAGGATGCAAATCATCCTTACTTTTCTGTTTATGAAAACTGATTGTCAGCATCATTAGTTCCCATACATGCCACACTGCTTTTAACCTTCAACTCAAGTAATTAGTGATCTGACAGCTTGAAACTCAAAATTTATTAATTAGGCTATTAAAGTTGCAAAGGCCACAGCAACTACAGGTATACTGGTTTTGAAATCAGTCTAGTAGTAAAAGCTAAATAACTTAGGTTTATATTTCATAAATATAACAGAATTGCATGTTTGAAACTGCGTGTGTGGATGTGTCCATCCAAATAAGTATATGCTTGGTGGATAAGGGGCATATATGTGCTTATGCTGTACCTGTATATGAAATCAGACCTCATTAACATGGGAGATCTGCATTAATGCACAATAATGGAAGGAAAGTCTGTGTCAGGTTTGACACAGTACCCAGTAGGCAGTACCCAGTAGGTTTCCCAGCACAGTGCTGCTGGGAGAGCACATTTAGGGAACTGTCCTTTGTGTGATAGAGGGCATAAAGTTACATTTTCTTTCTCTGTGGAATTAATTTGTGCTCTTGAATTTACTGGGAAGGGGCAATGACAGCCTCTTATTTCTTGTTTTTCAAATCTTAAGGATAATTGAATCAGTGTGTGATGTGACAGGCCGTGTGTGCTTTCCTTTCTCCCATCTCTGTCACACTTTGTTACTTACAAATGATCAGGCATTATTTGATTGTAATGTTATTAAAAACATCTTAATAAATAAACTTTAAATGAATAATTAAATTTGGTAAATAAGAGCTCACATGATGCTTGTGTGAATGAGCTTTCATGTGCAGGCATTAGTTCTCAACCCTCATCCAGGAAAAAAAATGTTTTTAATTCTGGAGATTGCTTTTTCCTCTGTCTTCATTTTTACTGTAATTTCATGTCTTGAAAGTTTGATCAGGTGTTTGATTTCTAGTTATGTGTATGTGATATTATGGGATCAGCCATCATTTTGTTATTTGAGAATTAATTTATCCACTCCAGCAGCACTGGTGTCAAGTCACAAAGCTATTGGGTGATTATTCTCAGCTGAAGCTAGGTTATCGTAGTGATGTTATTCTTTATATGCTCAATTCATTTACTTTTTCCTTTCTTACTGATTTTAACAAGCTGGAACAAATACAGTAGGCAATAATCTCCAGAAGTGAAGACTTCTCCTTTGTTTTTTTAAGTTACATTAAGTCATACTTTTTCCTACCTCAGTGGGAGCATTCTCTATTTACTATGATATTTTTGTATTAGCCTTTGTTATTAAGAATAATATGTTGAGAATCGAGACACTTATTTTAAGGAGTCTGTTAAAATGAAAAGAGAAAATGTTGTAGCTCATATGCTTTGCTGTTGTCAAATCTGAGACTATGCAGAGACAATGCTGGAGGTAAGATACTGTGCTAGGCAGTTAAAGGAGAGGGTGCATTCTTCCTGAGGCTGATGAAAATGTAAAAGAGTGAGCAAGATCCTTGTTTAGCAGTTTCAAACACATTTACAAACCCAAGGGTATTTCCATCAAAATGATTGTACTCCCCCAAACTTCTCTAAGCACATAAATTCACTATTCTGGAGACTGAACATGCTCTAATAGCCTACTTTCATTGGCAGGATGATTGGCTACTAGAATAGCACTTAAATTCAAGTGTACGTGTCACTGCATCACCACTGCAAGCTGATCCTGACTTCTTAAGATTATATTCAGTCACCAGAAAAAAACAGCCATTAATATCCCTTCATCAGCAACATTCACAAAATGCTGAGGCAATTTGACACAAGTAGAGAATTTCAAATTATTGACAAATTATTATTGGTGTGTGAAACACAGTACAGATCTTTTCATACTCCAATTGAAGATAGAAATTCCTAGGGCTTGCCCAAAAATTGGATGTCTCACATTTCAGGTGCACAAAATGGCAGTGAATTGCAGATACATATGGTAGCATAACAATCGCAGATCAAAGCTATGAAGTCTGGAGAGCTTTGACTTCAGAGAAAATGGTGCAGATTAAGGGGATTTGGCCAGACAAGCCCTTAAAACCCCAGTGCCTGTGGTCCAGCCACCTTTCATTTAGAGCTGCAAAGAAACTCTTGGGGTCCCAAACCCGTGTGACATGCTTCTGAGTGACTCAGCAGCAGAATCCCAGCTCAGCCAAGCCGCAGCATCCTTGAGCTTTCTGGGGACTTGCAGTTCCTTTCCTGATGAGCTGTGCATTTGGCTCATCACTCAGCCTCTGTGGACCAGGGATCTGGTCCAGTGCCAGATTCCTCACTGAAAATGACCATGTGTATTGCTGTGAGTGCCTGGCCTCTCCAAGCAGACTCTACTGAAGTTGTAATTGCAGCACACATATGAGGTTCTATTCATGTGTGTGTCTGAGTTATTCAGAAGCAGAGTTACACATGGGATACCTTCCCTGCTGTTATCTGGAGCAGTGGTGGGTTTTTTTTCTTAATTTAAATATATTTTTGTTACAGTTTATATTTGTATTTCCCTTCTTGTTATAAGCTTCTTTTATATTTTTATCAATGCAAACAAATGCTGTGAGTAAAATATGTGAACATTTGCGTGTGAGGAAAAAATAGTCTGATTTATTGCACCATATTCATAGATACTGTGCTTGTGATACAAGTTTGACCTTGTAATCTTGGGGACCCAGAACTAAAGTCTGTATTTCCATTCTCCAGTGCTGTCAATATCAACATGTGAAGAGGCAAGACCGGCTGTGCTACTACCTCAGGAATCCAGTGGTCCATGAAACAGTATTGGTCTTCTGCCTTCTCATCTAAACTTGTAGAAGATAATAGATGAGTTTTGGCTGATCAATAAACAAATAGTGAGCAGGAGAGTCATAATAGCTATACAAGGAACTGCACCATTGAAGGGTTGTTGTGAAATAAGTTTACAAGAGTTAGAATTAATGGATTTTCAAAGAAATATTGGATTTATTCTTGTAATTGAAAATTACTTTGAATGAGCAATTAAAAATGCTGTTTGTATTGTTAAGGTAATGTTCAAGCAAGTATTGCAGCTAAAAATTGCTGTAAAAATAACACATCATACCTTTTCTCTATTATTACCGTAGGAGTCACAACAGGGATCTACAGGACACAGCAATACAAGTAAGTACTGATTCATTTTCTGGCTGCTTTGGGTGAAGGGAATGGTAATGGCTGTGACATACAAGTAGCTGATAGGGTAAGGAACCAATAGCAAACTGGGACAGTGCAGAGACTCAGCAGGCTTTACTCAGGTATGGCCAAATGTGGAGAACTGAACTGAACTGAAGAGTGACCATCAAAATATTGGGTCTTCTGGTGGACTGGGAAGAGCAAAAAGGATTCATTTCTTTGTCACCATTTCATTATGTAGATGAGAAAGACTGAAAGGCCAAAAGAGTGTCTTTTTCAGACAGCCAGAAAAGAGCTGACCTAGTTGTATAGCCAGATCCAGACTGCCATAAATTTCTGCAAGACTTGTTACCATTTTTCTTTCATAGAAAATGGTATATTTTGTGCCTATTGCACAAGTAATAAGTGACATAAATCTGCCAAACAAACACCAGATAATGTCTCAAAGACCATATGTCCATGGGTCTTTTCGACTAGCAGTGTGAGCAGGGAAATGGTATGTGCTTGTGTGGCTTCTGGTTGGGGCTTTTCAGTGGCCTCCAATTTACAAATCATGGTGCAGATCAGCAGCACTTCAATTACATTTAGTTATGGTAAAAAACTTAGCAGCTGTATTGAAAGATTGAATTGTTCTGCTAAACGTAATGTTAATCCTCTCCCCTGACACCTCTGACTGTTGTTAATGTTGTTGTGCATATTAAAAATACATGATCCTATCCTGCTCTCAAAATAAAATCATCTCAACCAAAAGAACTATTTTGATATCTTCCTGACCTGTCAGCCAGCACAGAGCCTGCTTTGAAAATTACAGGGCTGTGACTGAAGATGAAAAATGCCCTGAGCTGGTAGGTAGGGCTTTGAAAGTGGCTGGTCACCCACTGCGTGAGGGAGAAGACATCCAGAGAGACAAGGCTAGGAGATGTAGGCTATTAAAATGGTGTGGCTCTTTGCTGGGGAAAGGTCGGCATGTGGAAGACAATGTTGTGAAGAAACATGCAGTGGTGTCACTTAATTGCTGGCATCAGTCTGATATTGCTGTGAGTCCAGCACTAAGGAAATAATAAAAGGCAAAGGGGATGAGTTCTGTCAGGAAATAATGAATACAGTAATGAGAGACAGAAGCACAAAAGGGCCGTAATAGAGAGGGCTATGTAAACACACGCAGAGTCACAAGCATGACCAACACACCCGCTGAGCTGAGGGCTTTGTGATGACATCAGAGGCCACAGTGTTTGGCCAGCTTTGGTCATAGCTTCATTCTGAGTATATCCTTCTTTCAACACTTGAATGTGATAGGTTATTCTGCAGCTCTAATGAAACCTGCTTTCCTGGGGGTTAGGAAATCAGTCCTACCTTCTTACAACTGTCCTCCAGTCCTTACTCAAGTGGTCTCCAATCTCAGCTTACTTCCATTTCCCCCATCTGCCTTCCCACACCACAGTACCTCCACTTTCTTCTTGTCTTCTCATTCATCCTGCTCAGTAAAAATAGTATATATTTGCAGCTGGGCTGGAGCTCTATTTGGTACTGCCTGGATGAGGGTAACCAAACCAAAGGACAGCTGAACCCATGCAGAAATGTTTTCTTTATTGGTGGCAAAAGTTAAGGTTGCTGGCAGACACCAGACTTCTAATGTTGAAGAGAAAATTTGACTACCTCTGAGACCAACATCCATGAGGATTCATATAGAGGAGCTGGAGTAAGAATTGAATAAGACAGAGTTAGAATGAGACATAGACCTTACCTTAGAAGTGATGGGTTGTCCCTGGCTGGACTTCAGGTGCCCAGCAAAGCTTCTTTTTCACTCCCCTTCTCAAGTGGTCATGGGAGAGAAAATAAAATGAAAGACTCATAGGTCAAGATAAGGACAGGGAGAGACCACTCACCAATTACTATCATTGTCAAAACAGGCTTGACCTGTGGAAATTAGTTTAATTTACTACCAGTCAAATCAGAGTAGGATAATGAGAAAACAAAAACAATTCTTAAAACATCTTTTCCCCGTCCCTCCCTTCCTCTCAGGCACAGCTTCACTCCCGAATTCTTTAGCTTCTTCCACCCAGCAGTCCAGGAGGATGGGGAATGGGGGTTGTGGTCAGTTCATCACATGTCTCTGCCGCTCCTTCCTCCTTAGGGGAGGACTCCTCACACTCTCCCCCTCTTCCATCGTAGGCTCTTCCCATGGGTGCATGTCTTTTGGGAGCAGACTGCTCCAGTATGAGTCCCTTCTATGAGGTCACCAGCCCTGCCAGCCAACTTGGTCCAGTGTGGGCTCCTCTCCCCACGAGGCCACCCATCCTGCCAGGAGCCTGCTCCAGCACAGGCTTCCCGTGGATAGCAACCTCCTTCAGGCTTTCCCCTGCTCCAGCATGAGGTCCTCCATGGGCTGCAGGAGGGCAGATACGTCCTCACCATGGACTCTCATGGGCTGCAGGGGCACAGCCTGCCTCACCATGGGCTGCACCATGGGCTGCAGCGGAATCTCTGTTCTGCTGCCTGGGGCACCTCCTCCCCTCCTTCTGCACTGACCTGGTGTCTACAGAGCTGTTTCTCTCACAACTTCTCACTCCTCTGTCCAACTACAGTTGCTGGGGTGGTTGGTTTTGTTTTTGCTTCTTAAATGTGTTATCCCAGAGGAGCCTTGGCTAGCAGCAGGTCCATCTCAGAGCCATCTGACATTGGCTGTGTCAGATATAGGTGAAGCTTCTGGCAGCTTCTCACCGCTGTCAGTAGGGGCACCCCTATAGCGCCTTCCCCCTGCTACCAAAATCTTGCCATGCAAACCCAGTACATGATGTGAGAATTGCTAGAAAATGACTCTATGTTGGAAATAAATCTAGTGGTCTATGTACTGCATAATCCAAATGCACACCTTCGGGGTCCCAATTTGCTAGTTTAGCTAGCTGTTATTTCCCATTGCACAATGCCTTCTTTGGAGTGGCTCTTGAGCCTGTCATTTACAACGGTTTTACTCCAGCTGGAAACATTGTCTTTCTCATGGGTAACATTTGCATTTCTCTCTCATCCTTCCCCCACAAGGAAATCAAACCTGTAACAGCTGAAATTGTACTGCTTTGTCACAATAAATATTCATCTCTGTTACCCAGAAAGGGAAACTTGGCCTGCTTACGTTGAGTGATTCACCCAAATTCCAGCTCAGAGGAGAGAACTCCTTCTCTGGCCACCCACTATTCAGGGGGGAAATCCCACAAAAGTTCATTTGAAATTTACTTTGAAATGAAAAAAATCTGGACACGTCTCCTTCTGGTTGTATCTGAAAAGATTAGAAATGGAGCTGTGAGAGGTGAGGTAGAAACTAGCAAAGAACTTAGCTCTCTGGTTAAGGATCTGAGGACTGATTGTTTCTGCCATATGCTTTTGGAGGCATGCATGTGCACACACATCCCAACACGGGCACTTTTCAAGAGACATGCACAGTGCTTAGCACATGAAATAAAGTGTGCTAAGAGCAGTCCCAGAATGAGGTGGGCAGCATATTGTTTTTCAGTTCTCAAAAGACTGAAAAAAACCCCAAAGGATGACACAAATTTGCCCACAAGAAGAAGCCAGAGCTAGAAAGGATTTAGCAATCTGGCAAATGCCAGCCTCCCACAATGGTACCTGCATGCATTTGGCAGATTACATGGAACGTGGAAGGCAAATCTTAGTCTGGCCAAGAATGAGTGTGAAAAATACAAGTTGTTCTGACAGGTAATTCCCTTTTACATATGCTCATCCAGAAGTCTTATCTGTACTGCATCTGTGACATTCAGCTATGCTTAGTCTGTACACATTTGAGTAATTTCTATGATTCAGTCAAGTGAGAACAAAGTTGGTAAGAACTGATAAAGCATTAATGGCCAGATTTTCTACTCTGATAGGCCAGACTGCTGCATTTTTACCATCTGTGTAGGCTTTGTCCTCTCTCTGCATCCAGAAGTATGTTCAGTGACGACTGGCATAAAAGCAGCTGCAAATGCTTACTGTAGGGTAATTCATTAATATCCAGTTTTGCTAAATCACAGAGATTCCCTTTTCTCCTCACAGTACTTATGCTGTTTCCCTTGTTGCTGCATTAACATACATTGCTGAAAGTAGAACTGATGTGAACTCCGCTGGCAACTCACTCAGGAATCCATATTTCCTCTCACACTCAAACAAACCAGTGTTCATGGTAATAATTCATCACTTATAAAAAGCCTAAGTTACGAATAGAAAATCTTTGAATATATGCCAACTGTTACTGTTGGTTTCTTGTTCCAGATTACCACAATGCAGATGAGCTCCATGGCTCCAGGCACCCTAGGGCTGACTAATGTATACTGTGGCAACAGCTTTCCAGCTAGCAAATTCATCTGGATATACTTTCTGAGGTCTCTGCTAACAGTGCAAAGTGACCTAGAGATTATGTATTCTGTCCCATGCTGATGCCCCACTTGTGCCTAAATTTAGGTGCCTTTAACTGTCCTACTGCAATAAGTGATTAACTACCCTAGAGGTCCACAGAGAGGCATCAGTGTTTTTGAAGTCGTCCAGAGCTTACCCCACCCTGTTCACTAGTGTTCAGGCACCCAAGCTGGGTGCTTCTCTGAGGCCCTTCCAGAGGGGAGGATGAGATCTAAAAGCACCATGCGAAGGTGTTTGCAGTACCCAGAACCTCATCTATAACACACCCATTTACAGAAGGTCATTATCTAGAGTAAGTTCTTCAGCTTGCTTCTGTACAGAAGTAGAATGACATTGGTAGTAAACCTGTGCCTCTTCTGAAGACAACAGCAAGTTCTCCAGAGGTGCCTCTTACATCTGTTGCTGGCACCCGAATGCTGTGTGGAAACTGAGGATGAGGACTTCAGCAGCAGCAAATGGACTTTACATAATGCTTGTGTGCGTGGAATAGCTGGGGGGCTGACCCAAAACCCATTCAACTCAAGTCAATGAGCAGAAAATCAGTTAACACCAAAAGAGGCTGACTAAAATTAACACTACTCATTTTTTTTCAGAAGGCACAGGTGGATTTTGGTTTAGCAAAGCTCATTAAAAAGTAATGGAGAAAAACACATCCATCAGTAAACCAGTCACACTCAACCTCTGTGCCTCCTTGTCTGCCAGGCAGCATAAACTCATGTGTAGACAGCTATTAGCATCCAGTGACACACAAGGGGAGCAGCAGCTGCACAGTCACTAGGTCTAGAATTCAAGTTCAAGGTGATTCAAGTGAAGTGGCGTATCCTATACATCCGTGCTAGAGCTAAACAAAAACCTTTCACTGAAGGGCACTCAAAAAGCAATAATTACACCAAACAACATAAGCCTTACATTTTTGGGGGGGAGGGAGAAAGAGGGAGAAGGACTTGGCTTGATTTAGCAGAAGCAGTACCATCCCATCAGCTAGCAGCCTGCTCCCCCAGTGTCTGTGCTACGCAACTAAGCTCTGTTGGGCAGATATATGGGTTTGGACCCAAGAAGGAAATCATCACAAGCCGACATGCTATGCTGGGACCCATGTGAGTCATAAGGAAATGTGAAGAGGCATCCCTTGGGCCTCTGACACTGCCTATTTGAATACATGACTTCTCCTGGGGGTTGAGTGCTTAAGCCAAAACATGGCAAAGAGGGCTTCCCCAGCCCCCACTTACAGGAGCTGAAGATCAGATCCTTAATTCATTAAAATGAATGTGAATAAAAACATACATTGGCAGAATTGCATCCTGATCAATGCCTTACTAGCTCCTGCTGATGCTGTTTTGCTCTGTATGAAATAATTGCTGTTCCTGGAGCAGGGTTTTAGAGCATTGTGCATGCTGGATGTGGTACACTCAATAGCAGAGCTGTAGGGCCCTAGAGAAATCTTTTCCATTGCTCCGAGGTCTGCTGGTTAAAGCTTGTGTCCTCTAAGCAGTTGCTCTTGTGGAGTTTCCTTGCCTGGCATTTCCAGAGTACACGTGGTAGTGACAAGAAAAGTCAAGTCAGGGTTGATTCCCTGCTTGCAAATGCTCCAGCAGTGCCCCTGCAGCCCTGTGATTGCCTCAGCAGCGGTCTGCATGTGTGGCTAGAGTGGTCAGTGTTAGCAATGAATAAAGCGTTGACGCGTCACATCTGAGCAGTTTCCATATTGACTCATTTCTGATGTCATTTTCTTCTTCTCTTTCAAAGGGAAAAGTGATGTAGAGCCAAAGAGTCCAGAGAAAAGCGCAACCCATACATCGTAAGTCACTTTTGTGCTTAAGATTGGAGAAGGCAGCTGTGTTTTTATCATATTTGTTGGGCAAAATAGAATTTGTTTGTTTTCATTAAAATAAAGCTCTTTTACTGATGCTTTTCTTAAAATGTCTTTTTAGATAATGAGTAAACATTAATTATTCCCAGAACTACTGCATGATAGTAAGTCAGAGATCTTTGCAAGTGAAATGGTTCCATATCACACTGAATAGATATGAGATTATTTTTGTGGGTGTGTGAGGCTGGCCTTTACAACCTGACTTCAACGTTACCTTAATGCTGCTGGAGTTTGTCACACTTGCTAAAAAACACCATGTCACATATGCCTTTGATGTACTGATGTAATTTTAAAAGACTGCAGTCTGCAGCTTCACCTCTGAATTACTTGAAATCCAATTACAGTTATCTCTGGTCTTTCACGATTTTGTTGATGTTTTTGAATTAACAAAAGAAGTAGAGAAATAGATAGGAACAGGCACTTGTAATATATCAGTGTTCACCTTCACTCTAGTGCAACAATAGAAGCTTTTACCATTTTTAACTCTCGTATACAAAGGATTGAATTGTTTTGCCAACATAAACCAGTCTATGAAACAGATGGGCTGCAAGTTAAAAAAAAAGAAAAAAGCATCATTCTCCCAAACTGAGCTAGGTAAGTGAATTCCTTTAATAACTACCAGGCAGGAGCATTATGAATTTCTGCAAAACCATTCACCTTTTTAATCCCGTTTGAGGGAGGGAAATTCTTGTAACCGTCAGTCATCTGAATTTTAGAGTGCATCTTGCCTATAATTTATGTTTTCTGATTCCTGTTATTTAAATTCAGAGCATTATATCATGTAAATCTCACAAGGTGTCACCATTTGTTACATGGCCAAAAGTAGTCACAGAAGGAGGTATAATAACAGTGATTTATTGTGGGATGTTTTGATTTCTGCTGCAAATCCGCATTAAAAATCTTCTGGAAATGAATCTAGAAAAAAATTTGACATGGTGTAAGAAATGGCTTGTCCTGCAGATTGTGTTGTGGAATGTAATTACAGTATGCGAGCGTATTTAGCCAAACTTATTAAATGAATTAAGCATTAAGCATTAGCAGCCTTATGCCTTCTGATAGTATGATTGCTGGGAATGGTTAATAGAATGAGTCCAATAATTATCATTTTTAAAAATAATATTGCAATAAAGACCAAAAGAAGAAGGGTTTTAATGCCATCTGGAGGTATTTGGGAGAAATGAACACATTTATTTTTGCCAATATTTAGCAGTATGTAAAACATAAGCTATCCTCCAGAGTGTTTTTTTCTAGTTAAACAGTATTTTACTGATGAGGGGATTTCTTTCCTTTCTTTTCTTCTCCTCCTTTGGATACAGCCCAATATGTTTATGGGTTTGGTTTGAGAGTATAGAATGTGTCATGTCTCATGCTGTATTAGATACAGCAGTCTTCAGAATCTGTTTAGGTGTGAAAAGTTCTTTGCCTAACAAGAGGTCGTAGTACAGCCTTCTGAAACTGTGCTGTCTAGTAGACATAGTATATTCGTAAAGCTTATCTTTAAATTGTTACTATATGCTGCTGTACAGTAGATATTGGTTGCCAGAGCAAATTTTAGACAAGACTGGTTTCCACTGCATTCAAGCAGAAGCCCCTCTAGTTAGAAAAATCATGTGGAAAGGGAGGCAGGAGAGAAAGAAGAGGAAAGAAAGGGAATCAGCAAGTGATGTGCCAAAAGAGGAAGAAAATAAGAGGGCTACATCTAAGGAAGAAAATGAACTGCAAATGCCGTATCTTCAGAGAGAGAGAAAAACCTGAGAGTGGTGGAAGAGAAAACCAGAGATCAAACACAGCAAATGAGAAAGAAGGGAGACTAATAGGATCAAAAGCTATTAGTAAACTAAAACGTATGTGTTGTTGAATAGAGGGCTGGCTACCTGAGTGTTACAGTGAAGTAAACTAACTCACGTTGGTGTGTTATCCCGCTGATATCCTAGTTCTCTTTCTGCTACCTTCTGTTGTCCTTCCGTGTGTTTCTTCTCTTTTCCACCTTCTTCAAGAACAGTCTTTTATCCCTGGTTCTCGAGCACTCATGAATAGAGACTGTTTCTGTTCTTTTGGGGACATAGCAGGTATGTGTCAGTGGGTCTGTGAAAGGGCAGGTATGTGAGGGGGCACAAACAATGCCAGGGACCCCATGTGTAAAAAGACTGCACCCTCCTTCTAGGTGTCACTTCCCTGAGAGCGTTGAAGGAGTCTGGTTGGCATCCCCTGGCAGGGGTGCTAAAAAGGGGGGACATTGATGGAAGAGAGGTAGCATGTTCAGACCTGACCAGAAGAAACCGTGGATTGGTTTCACTGTGAATCAGTGTTTCATTGTGAAAATGGAAAAAACAGCAACAAAAAGTCCACAAAGCAAGTCATGTTTGCCTAGATAAAGATAACGGAAAAGACAGGGAGGAGCAAACTAATGTTTCTTTCTTGCAAATGTCTTTTTTATTTTCCTCAGGCATGTCACAAGCCACACACCCAAGCCAAGCATGTATGACTCAATGGCAGTTAATTCGTCCCTGGTGTAGATTTACTACCTCCATGCAAACATTATTTATGCGGCTTCAATGGACAGGTTGATTGCCCTCCTGAATCAGGCAGTGAGGCATTTGTGGACTAAGCATTTACATGAAGTCTCCCCACAAGATATTCCTCCTGCCTCATCCACCGGGCTCAGTGTCCTCAAAACCAAATAGAACCCTTTGACGTGGAGCCCTGGGGCCAAAGGTGCCACCCATAACCCCTAAGAGTATAAAAACCTAGAGCGCAGGACGTATAGTGGTCTATTCAGTGGGGTTTGTGTACAGTAAATTCTGAATTACATTATGCATAGGTTTTTTTTCCTGTATACATTAACTCCCTGGATACATTCAGTATAAGATAGCTCTCCACTGATAATAGCATTAATCATTAAGAAACTGGTATGCATTATTGATAAACATTAATTGATGTAACATCCTAATGAGGCAGATACATAAGGGCAGTTATTACAATGCTAGAGATAACTGAGATGGATGTAGGAGAAGGGGAACGATGCAAAAGTGGGAAGAAAGTCTGAGCAGAGTCCTTTTGCACGATATTCCTATGTTCTTCACTTCCTCAGCATGCACAATAATCATCTGAGCTGGCACTGAAGAATTGCAATAAAAGGTGAAAACAATACAAAGGTGTTAAGATGTCTGGAGTCTTCTGCAGCTGATTCATAATCCTTGTATTTGAATGCTTTTAAAGTCATGAGAATTCTGGATTTGAAGGGAGGTTTCATTGTTGTATTCAGCATATATAGAGCTCTCTATTGGTCATCTGGTTACAGCTTCACTGAGCATTTCTGAACTTTTAGGGCTACTCAGAAATATCCAGCAATGTTTTGTTCTTTTGGTTTTGTGATAAAAATGTTCGATTTTCAATGATCAGAAAACTTTCACAGATTTTGTTTGAAACCCCTGATTTCCACCAAAATCCTTTCTCCCCTTGGTTTTACTAGTTGAAGTCTGGAGGGCTTCATTAAGGAGTGGTGAAGGGATGAAGGAAGAGTATTCTTTGGTTTTTTAATGTTTTCAGATACAGAATTTCAGTCTTTCTTTGGCAAAACTGTATCCTTTCAGTAAATGTTGTAACATTGCAATTAAACTTCTAATTTTACAGATTCAAACTTTTAATTTTATAGAGCACCTGTGCAAGGAAAAGTGAATGTGCATGTGTTTCAGAGGACCTTGCAGTGCCATAGAAACTTGTCTCTGAGGTAGGGGTCCGCAATCTTCCATCCTCCCACGTACAAAATATGACAATGATTAAAAAATGGCACAAATACACAAAGCGAGTCTCCCGCTCTTGGGATGACTTTTGACGTACTGCCTGTTGTGATGTTCTTCAGTACCTTTTGTGTTTGTAAATGATTTCTAGTTCAGACTACCCAAGGGTAATCATGCCTGACTGATTCACTGCTACGCATTTACCCCAACATTTCTAGTGCACTTAATGATATCAGGGCTGGCAACTAGATACCTTGGTAGTGTCTCTTTATTATCCCTCCCACAATTGCTCCCATGCTGAGCTGCTCCAGGTTTTTCCCTCCCTTTTTACAAGAGAATTAACCAAGGTTGAGGGAGGTTTTTATAATTTATGGCAGTTATGCAAGTTTTGTCCTCTGCTAACACTCTGAGAATCACAGTGATCTCAGTGTGTGTGTTTACTTGTTTGCTTTTGCCAGGCAGAAATAGATGTTGGCTCTTTTTCTTCCCTGCACTGGTCCCCAGCATCACTTAGAGTATAGTTTGCTCAGGGGGATCTTCATTAACAGCACTAAATTCAACATCTTCCAAGCTGCCCATTTGAAGACATTACTGCTACAGTCTCTTGCCCATCCAGCAGCTGCTAATCGTTCTCATCACCCTGCTTCTCTTTGAGAAAGGTAATAGAAAATAGGTACTCAGAGCAACATCTCTGTTGTTCTTGCCTATATTGGCATGAGTATTGCTAACTAGTTTCTTGCTTTCTCTTCCTCACTTCTGTCTTGCCCCTTGTATCTTCAGTGACTCACGGATAGTTACTCAATAGCCAGAAACTCCTGCTGGTTTCCCCTTCCGCAGATGGGAAAACTGAGGCAATGGGGTTATAAGGTGCCTCCACAGAACAGAGAGAACCAGTCTCAAATACAGGAGACAGCTCAAGCGCATGCTGACAACTCACTATCCAGCTCTTAGCCCTCAGGGAGCTTGGCCTTCCACATCTGGCTGACGTGCGGTCTTAACCTTAAGTCTCTGAGGCAACAAGTGCAACCTGATTGAGCACTGGAGTTGGAAGAGGGGCCTTAATCCCACGTCACTTCACTGAAAGGCCTGCTGCAATATATTTAAAGTTAGCCTTGGCTTTCCCCCATCTAAAATAAAAATTAGACCACCATGAAGACTACCTCATTAATATTTGTGTAAAGTGTTGAAAAATGTAATATTATGTAAAAATGGACGGGATTACTCACCCAGAACAGTAAAGGAAATGAGTGGTAGTTTAAGTTTTTAAAGATATACTTGGGTAGAAAGTGGTAAATGTCCTGAGGAGTGCCAGGTGTAGAGAGAAGGGAAGAGCAGGAGCTGCTGCCTCTCCGAGGCATCAGTAGACCTGGTGAGCATGGACAGCTTCTGCCTCATCCTCCCCCCAGAGTTTCAGTCTTGGAACAGGGGTCACCCAATTTAAATTTGAAGGATTTGGGTTTTGTCTTGCTGAATTAGAGGAAGGGATGGCAAATACGGAAAGGGCAAAGCATGCAAGCTGCAGAGGAAGAAAAAACCTCCAGTGGTACATTTTTTATATCCTTCTGTTTGTTTGCCAAAAGGACCATGATGGGTTAAGTCAGTTGAATCAGAAAATACCTAACAGATGGGTCTGGAGGACAACAGAAAGGGTAAAATGCATGCAGCTGTGGATGTTGGTTTTAAAAAAAGGCTGCCCAAAGGTTTATGGGGTGTAATCCACCGTTAGCGTACAGAATAAGATACCAGGGCGACTTCCAAGTCTTCCGTATCTTCAGTTGTGGGCATTTTAGATGACAAGGACATCTGCAGCAGACACATTGGCCAGTGATTTGGTGAGAAACAATTTAGTAAATCCATAGGCATCATAAGCGTATCAACGTGGTCATCAGAGATGACCCTCTTCTGTAATGAAATGCAACTTCCAAGGGGTGGTAGACGATATGAAATTAGATCCTTTAGGCTAAATTTTTGAGATATATTGTTTCTGAAAACACCGATGCATCAGCGGCTTTTAATGTATGTCTGTGATGTTTCAGAGAGAAGTCTTGCAGTCCATGTTAAAAAACAAGAGAGAAATAAAAAAAACCAAACACCTTACTGTGATGAATGGAGGCAGTGTTTTGCAGAGTGATGGAGGTCTTGAAAACTGTAGAAGTGAAAGTCTGGTGTTTATCTATGAACCAAGTCACTGGCAGAAGAAGAAGGCTGGCTTCATTGCACTATCCCACCTGTTTACTTGAGCCTCGGCTTGCAGAGCTAACCCCTAAAACTGCCAGACTGTCACTCTGCTCAGCCAGCCCAGCAGGAACAGCTAACATTATAAAATACACTCTTCAACTCTCAAATTCCCATGAAAAAGTTCTTTTTGCTGTTCTCTCCCCTCCATAATTACCCTCAGTCCCTGTACGGAGTATTTCTCTATGGATTAAGTTAATATAGACCTTTAAAAAATACAATTCCACTATAAGTTCTCACTCCAAAACCAAAGTGATTTCACCTGTGGGATGCATCAGCAACAGTGCAGTATTGTCACAATGCTGATGTGAACCTTGCCTACCAATTCCTAACCTTTTCTGAGCATAGATGTTTCAGATGTGCAGTGTACAATGTTGCTGATAGTTCACAAAAAGCTTTTGTAAGTTGATACTAACTATTCTCTTCAAATGATATAAAGACATTTTCTTGGAAGACATTTGCTCACACAGGTCTTGTCTGATTCTACCTTGAAGGTTCAGTAAAGCTAAGGAGAAAGAAAGAATTTGTATTATTAATGTTGGGGGGGTTTGCCATGTAAAATTATAGATACATGGCAGTCCCACATTATACAAGTAAAAAAAAATTAAGTAGCATATAAAGCCATATAAAAAGATTTTAAAAACTTGATGTCCAGGAAAGCAGATGAGATGGGCTTATTTTTCAGTTTAGAAAGAAAATACCGGGAAGCCCAACCTGACCTTAATTGCATCTGTGGTTTTCCTGGTACAAAATTTAGCTTCTGTTGAGTATGAGTCAGGTAAAAAAAAACCTTTATCTGAGATGTCAACAGGGACAGGGAGAGATGAATACTAAATAAAAGCACCAGTGAGGTCCGAGGAAGTTTTGTGATTGACTTTCATGGGGTGAGATAGGGCCTTTGCTGTCCTATTTTTAAATGCTAGCCCTCTCTTTTACCAGATACAGCCAATAGCTTGAGATAACCACCCTTATCGCTGCAGGGCTCAGTGCAGTTTTATATATAAAGTCCTCTTGATCCAGGCCCTCTTGTTTAGCACCTTCACCTTTACTATATACCTGTACTCTGCACACTGAAGACAAAAATAATCAGGCCTGGGAAGCTGCCTTCGTTTTGATGCCACCCTTGGCTCAAAGCTGAAGGGGAAAGTGGTTTAATGCAAGAAAACCCCTCGCTTCAAACCAGCAACATTTGCCTGGTTGGAAAACTCACTATAATGTTGGGCATTATTTCTAATTTTGTACCAAGTCAAAAATACTTCTGTAACACTGCTGTTCATCTAACATCACTTAGAATAAAGCTGACCAATTTAACTGGCAAAAATATCATCATGCTGGAGGAAATGTTTTCCTGTATTGCACCGAAAGCATATTATTTTTCTCTCAGGCACTGTTTTCCTTGGACCTTGTCATTTGTAAGGGACTAATTGGGAATTTTGAATGTATTATGTTAGCTCTGAATACAGTGGTTAAAGAGAGGGTGCCAGGAAAATCAGGAGACGTGAATACCTGGAAAGAAGTCTGTTTCATCAGAAATGCCACCAGGAAGGCAGGCACCATTGACCTGTGTTTTTCTCTGAAGAAAATGATAAATGGAAGTGCTGCGTCGCGCATGTTGGAGTCACGATGTGCATGGTGGTGTTTTTGCTGGGCTAAAATTCCTGGTTGTCGGGGTAACATGTTTTGGAAATCCTCTACCCTGGGCGAAAGCCACTGCAACTTGAAACCTACTGGGGCTGATGCTTGGCAGGGGCACCACCACTGCTGGGTGAGGAGGGCTGCTGGCTTGGCCAAGGGGTTTTAGGCAGGGAAACAAAGTAAAATGGGTCCAAAAGAAGAGAAAGGCAATCAGGAGTGTTCGATACTTCCAGGCTCTCATAAGCTGATTTTTTTTTCCCCACACCATCAGCATGTCCCATCAGCCAAAGGGCGGGGGTTATCTCATCCTGGGGCTGAATTGCTGGGTGATGGAAAGCCAAGAGGTGTGTGCGTGCCTGGGGTGGGTGGGAGAGGAGGAGGGCGG
>JAOEHY010003868.1:0-68965 GCA_025447955.1 Psilopsiagon aurifrons | reverse complement strand
CACCACCCTTCCGGGTCTCTGCTCTCCGTTTCTACATCCTGGGCATGACGTGCTCTGGTATGGAATACCTCTTTGGTCAGTTTGAATCAGGTGCCCTGTCTCTGCTTCCTCCTGGCTTCCCCTTCTCCCTGGCAAAGCATGAGGCTCAGAAAGGCCTCGGCCAGACCAAACATCACTAAGCCATAACTAAAAACATTGGTGTTATCAGTGCTGTTCTCAGGCCAAAAGTCAAAACCACAGCTCCGCACCAGCTACCAAGAAGGAGAAAAACAACTGCTACTGCCGAACCCAGGACACCCTTGAAGGAACATAAGCCTTTCAATTTAGGCCTGTCATTACACCACTTTAAAATCTCAGTATTCATCAGTAGAGAAAAGCTGCATTTTTCTTCCTTGCTATCACTGTATTACATATTTAGATCTTACTTTGGAAAAGCTACTATCATGTTTAGCTAGAGAAGGAGTTAAGTAAAAAAGCTTTTTCAAAGACTTGCATTATTAACTAGTAGGATACAGTAGATGTCAGGGTTCACTGAGTGCATTTGCCATACATTTAAGTAACAGATATTTGGTCAAATATAATGGTTTTCCTTTGGAACTGACTCTGCTACTCACAGACTTCATCCAAGTAAGAACCTATAGACATTCAAGAGGAAACATGTTTTGTTCTGCATAGCCAAGTACCTCCACTCATCACACATAAGAGAGTATTGCCAATACGTTCAGCTAAGTGGCATAGGCCTTTTCTAAGTTTCCAATGCAATCAAAACACCTGCAATTAGGATGTGAAGCTGAGCTGCGCTCAGACCAACTTGCTTGACTTAGGAATTACATGCATAGCCTGTGGATGTTCAAACTCCTGCCTTGTGTCTGATGCAAAGCGAATTCGCAGAGGCTAGGTTTTGACTTCACTTGCAGAGTGAATAGAACAGTTCTGAAATTAGTCAGGGAAGTAGCTCTGCACTGTGCATTCAGTCAGCAAAACTATTTGGGGAGAGGAGCAGAGGGGAATACCAAGCAAAACCAGTCTGTGTCCTGGGGCATCTGAAGGAATTGTGCTTTTGGAGCGTCTGCTATGGGAACTGAAATGATCTCTGTATGACTGTCCTGGCATCAGACCTATCATGTCAGTGCTAGCACAGGAAAGGACTTATCCCATGTCTGGTCTTCTGGTACCAGTTCCAGCACCACCCTTCTCTGTTCAAGCATGCCTTTAAGATGACCAAATGAAACAAGCCTTGTCTGTTTTACAGCAGAGTGCAGCAAAAGATGTTTGTTCCTGCAGAAAGAACATTATGACAATCCTTTTTCAGATCCCCCCAACATTTGACGGAATAGCAGATGAAGAGCAAGATCTAGCAAAGGAAGCATTAAAGGAATGTAGGTAGGATAGGCATTCGTCCTGAAATGCCCAGAATTGACACATACCAAAACATCCCAGGGAATCCTTCTTTTTTCAGTTCCAAATTAATTTAAACACCCATTCCCAAATACCTGCCTGCTCAGAGTAGGGATAAAGTCAAGGCACTTCTCCCCCAACATTACAAAAAGAGGAGTAAATAACTAACATCTCTGTATCTTCACTTAAGGGGGCTAAAAGAACAGCAAGGCAGTACCAGAACAACTAATCGTAATAGGTCTTTCAGTTGTACCTAAGGGGAATATATTGTAGCCTTCTCACCAACAAATGGGAGTCTTGCAGATGAAATCAAGATGGGTTGAGAAGCTGCAGTGAAACAGCAGCAAGGAAGTACAGGAAAAACTTACCATCAACAATGACAGCTGTCAGGAGACTTTTCTTCTTGTTGGTGTATCTGTCATGGGCCTGGCACTGCTGGTCCCTGAAGCTTGGCACACCCTTAGGGCAGGGTAAGTTCTCACACACAGTGTGCTCCACGCTGGCTCCCTGGCAGTTCTTCCCTCCTGGTCCTGGGCTATTGTAGGAAAACCAAACCAGAGTCAGCAGGAACAGCAGGGATTCCCACAGGAACACCTTTACCTCATTTTCTCTGCCTAATGCAACTTGAGAAATAGCAGAAAGGATCCTTCCTCTCAGATGTTCCTTGTTAGAGGGCAAATCCTGCTCTCAGGGGCTCTGACTGAAAATTATTCAAACTCCATTCTGGATCTATAATTGGCTTATCACAACAGATGCCCTGGAGTACTTGAGAAGCATGTTCTTTTGTAGTATGCTGTACAGATCAATAATAGGAGCTGCCTACAGGTACACTTCAGATAAGAGGTAATCCAAAATGCTGTTCACCTGTGGGCACTAAGCAGCCTTCTTGGAAGATATAAAGTGCTTAACGGTTTGTATTCTGGTCATGAACCACGGGGTGTGGCTAATTCTGCACTATTGGCCTGAGTTTCTTCTTTGACTTCAACAGCAATTCATTCCTGCCTTAACTTATTTCCAGATGCAGCAAGCAAATGACCAAGAAAAAGCAGACAGAGTATGTGCATGTGTGTATGTACCAGCAGCTTCAGAACAGGACTTGAAGTCAGACACTCCCAAACTTGGGGTTCGCTGTAACAACAGGCCTGAACTCTTAACTTAATGTTAAGAATGTCACCAAGGTGACATTCATGCAATCAGGATCACACTAAATAACCAAAGCAGAGGCAGGCAACCCATAATGTTTTGCCTTTCTCTTCCTATCATTTGCTTTCACCCTGCCTCAAAACACTCTTAACAACAGACACACAGCAAACATCTTTTCAGCGCTCGTCCTCTGAGGTTCTGTCTTCAGAAGTTTGAAATGAAAATAGCATATAAGAAGCTAGAACCTGTACTGTAAGTAGGGTGTCCAAAAACATAGCTGTGCAGCAGATAATCTCCATCCAGGAAAATCATGCCATTTTACACATTAGGTTTTTTAACAAGCAGGAAAGGCAACTAATCCAACACTGGGATTAAACCTGCAAAATCTATTTATTCTTATTTATGATAAGAAGAAGAGAAAGAAGAAAAACCTCAAGCTCTCAACAACAGCCTGTGTTTTCTTTGCAAAATAAACCAAACCAACCACAAACAAAAAACCCAAGTAAACAGAAGACTTGGCCATCCTAACAGGTAATTTCTTCACCTACTCACTGATACTCTCCAGAATTTGTCATACTTAACTGACCTCTGAAATCATATTTCAGTATTACAGTACTCTTGGCACATTTAAACAGGATAACATTTAAACAGGATACTGAGTGTTTTCACCATGCAAAATGAAGAAAAACAGTCATACTCTCTGGGCTCTCACAAATGGTTACCCAGCTCTTCTTCATGCATCTTTCTTTCCTACTTCATTCCATTTATGTGGCTTCAACATTGTGTCCCTTCCACCTTTCCAAATGCTGAGGCCAAGGCTTTGGGTAGCATCTCTACCAGATTCTGCCAAAGAACCTGCAGGGGCATCAACCCTGTCATCCCAGATCCCAAACCCTGCATGACTTGGGCTCTAGCACTGTCTGGGATTTCCAATAAATTGTATAATTCAAACCCACCCTGACACATGCCTGAAACAGTGACTGTGTGAGATCTCCTGGTAGACAACTCCACAGCCATCTTTCACTGTATTTATGCCAAGAGAATCCATCCACCAATAGAGCTGAAGAAATCAAAACCCATTTCTACTACCATGACCCTTTCACATGACAAGAGGGGACTGGAGAAGGGGTGGAGATCTCATCCTGCTCCTCTTTTTAAGCCAGTGTTTTTATTCTTCAATCCCACTGTACAACAATAGTCCAAAGCCTAGACAAGAACACAAGGCAGTACAACTCCAAAGTCTGCACGTGCAAACCGGCTCACGACACACTGCCTTACAACCATTTGGAGGCAATGCAAGCAAATACTGAGAGCAATTACAGAGAGGAAAAACCAAATCAAACAGTGAAGCAACTGGTTTAAAAATACTGATAGTCCCACAGGCTCACAAGTCAGCTGGCAGGAGCAGGGGTTCCAGTTAGAAAAGAGAAAAAAAAAACAGAGACCAAATATATATAAAATAAAAGATAAATCCCTCAGCCAATGTTTTTGGACAGTGAATAAACCAGCTGCAGAAGTGGGCTGATGCCAGGAATCTGAAGTGAAAGAAGATCACGTGTGTATCCCCAGCCAAGAATGTATATGAGCAAGAGAATTTTAAAATCAGTGTGCAATCTTGGAGGGAGCATTTCCTGTAATTTAAGGAACGATGATGAATGGATTTAGTTTTGGTCAGCACTGTGGTTAAAGAGACTTTTTGTAGCTGACAGCAAAGAAACCAGCTCAGCCCCTTGTTCAGGAAAATGAGCTGGTAAAAATCAAGCCTGGATACTGTAGACATGCAACTGCTGTTCAGTGTTATTTAAGGAGAGAAATAAACAAATATATCCCCTTCATATGAATACAGCTCAGCAGACATCCATCATCTAGGCATGTCTTTAAAGCGACTATGTTGCTGGCCAGGATTTCAGCCCCTATTCAAAAAGAAAAGTTTCCTGTGCTTCGTCTGTGAAGAAAACCTTAAAATATGAATAAAGTTAGAGATACATGACTTGGAGGACTGCTCCCAAGACTGTGAGCACCCTTTCTCACTGAGAAGTTAGAATGTACACAAACAGGAGTGGTCAGTTAAATGGCCACCATGGTAAACCTCTTCAGGCCTCCCGTAAGAAAAGAGTTCCAAATGTGCCTCAACTGATCTGGGGGATGAAGGATGGCACATGGCAAATACCAACACTTTTATTCCTTCCTGTGTCAGAAAGAAGTCCAAGCCCAAGCAGAGAGCACAGGCTTATCTGTGGTCACTGTGCAGGACCTAAACAGCATCCACTGCACTCTGCATGCAGGAAACTTTCCTTTTCCTATGCAGCACATCCCAACTGACAGAATATCTTGAAGTGCTTTACCAACACAGCTATATGACATGAGGATCACTGTCTGCCACTTCATTGTTTCCCAAGCCTAGAGCCAGTACTCCCTCTATCTCTATGACATATTGGCTCAGTTTGACTGATGGATCCAGACCAACCCCTGCTCGTTCACCGCAGTGCTGGAGAGGAAACACAGCATTGCTTTTTCTGCCAAGCTGCCCATTTTTAATTCAACTGTATCTGTGTTTGAATCATCCCAAAGGGCCACCTCCAATGGTAACCCTTCAACAGAACCAACTTCACTCTGAGTCACTTCAGGATTCTGACCTGATCCTTGCTGCTTGTGAACAAGAAATCCCCCATATCCTCTGCACGGCCCTGCTGCCAATTTCCACTCTCTACTTGTGCAGCAAGGACTGTCTGAGCACTACCTGCAAAATGCAATCAGCATGAAGTGAAGACTCACGGGGGATTGTCACATTTCCGTTGTCTGAACCGCACTCCAGTGCCACAGGTCCGGCTGCACATGCTCCACTGACTCCACATGCTCCAGTCTCCATCAACATGCTCAGGGATGGGAGTTTTGCTGACACATTCCCCAGCTCGGCACCACTGAAATGCAATTGTGTTAGCAGCACACGCTGGAATGAAGCCCTCATCTTGCAAACATTCCTGCACAGGTAGACTTAAAAGGATGCCTGAGAGTTTACAACAAGCCCCTGTTTTGTTTCTAGGCTTCAGTGAGACCGAGGTGAATGGAGGAGAAAGGGAGGAGGTGAAACAGAAATTCAAGTGTCACTCCCAACGAACCCCTGAAGAAAATTCTGTCATTAAAAAAATAAATCACAGAATTGAGCCCCTTGCTTCATAAAGCAGATAATTATCTCAGTGCTAAGTCTTAAAAACTATACTTTAGGGAGACTGAGTCCAAGGACTTATACCAGAAAGCAAAGTCCTCATCAGCAGAATTCCCAGTATGTTCAAAATAATTGAGGGATTTTGGACCTAACGTGGCTAAAGCCCCAACCAACCTTTGATTCTAATAGGTTGTGCTGGCTCCTGACCAAGCAGCAAACTTGGCCTGTTCTCCTGCTCTGTCCAGGATATGATACAGTAAGCACTGCTAAGCAGTCTTATGAAAGAATCACCAGGACTCCTGTTGCTAGAAAAACACATAACTAAAAATCTTTTGTGTCCATTTCCTGGTCCTGCTTTCCAGGAGCCACCTTTTCTCACCATTGTCTATTAGCAAGCAAAGAAAAGGTCTCTAATCTTTGATTTTGGCAACAAACTGCTTAATTTTACACTTTCTTATCTCCCCAAACACACAACATACAACAATCATCAGAATCCAAACACAGTAAGGATGGGGCTGGCAGTTACCAAAACAGTCCAGTTCTTTTGTAGCCTACCAAGTTATCAGCTGCACTAGGAGAATCAACCACATACATGAATGAACCACATACCATCTAATTCAGCCCATCTCAACAATGCTGAAGGGGAGGCAGCAGCTGAGCCTCACTGAAACCCACCCTTATGGCACTACTGGAATGGTGATTTTCACTTACAGTATTTATGCTTACAGTGAAAAAACCACCTCACTCATGAAACACCACTGACAGCAATGCCCTGATGTGACACAAGTGAACTACTGCCTAAAAGGACTCGCAGGGTGCTCTGTGCACTTGGAGTGAGGCCTGGGGTTTTCCTGATGAGCTTGTAGAATGCCTGGACCACAAGAACTTGACTACTGAGCTCTCCAGAGGCTACTGAAATACACGTAACATAAAATCAGAAAGACTTAACCCAATCCAGCTGTTAATTGAGCAGTTTCTGTAACAGAATGAGTATAAAATATGGGTTTAAAGTAACTACCTAACATCTTGGAAACATTATTCACAGACAATGCTGGAAAAAACAAAGTGACTGCTGGTAAGCATTTTGATTACCTTGTCTGCGCCACATTCTGTGCCATCCAGAGGGGGGTCCAACTTTGTTTTACAGGATGTATCTCCTTCCACCAGGCACCAGAGCCCAGCACACATCAAATGCTGTAATCACAAAGCAATGAGGTGCAGTTATTACTTTTGGAGATGTCAGCTATCATTATGGGATACACTTCAAAGCTCAGGCAGTCTTTCTCAAGTGAATCCAGAAGCATCTGGTTGGTTTGGGAGCAATTACTTTTAAAGGATAGATTGGCATTAACTGGTGGGGCTGGTAACATAAAAGAGATTAATGGATTCCATTGATAGGAATAAAACATACCCAAAACAGAAAGTGGATTATTTAAATAGATTTCTTTTCACAAGAATAAATCTGGTCCATCAAAAGAGAATCCTATATGGGAGGCCAAGATGGGTGCTTTGGAACCATGCCACATTCTTAGATGTCTGAGCCGCTTAATTACCTGTGTGTTTGAAAAAGATAACCCAATAACACAATCAGCTTTGCCGGACTTGATGGTAGCTGCAATCAGCCAGCAATGCCTCTTGGGAGGAAAAAAGCCTAAGGTGGAATGAGAAAGAGGAAAGGGTTTCATGGTGTGCCCTGAAGAGGAGGGGCAAAGTTAGCAAAGGTTTGGTGGTGAGAAGTAGCTGCTAGGGACCAATGTGCTAGAGAAGGTGAAAAGTGAGGTGTGAAGGTGAGAGTGGCAGGAGGTAGAGCACATCTCGCTGCCAGACTTGAAACACATTCTGGGTATCATTACTTAACATTGCTGCTCTGCTTGGCCCACATGTGCTGCAGGGATATTAATGCTGACCACACTTGCATGATCTGTCAGATCAATATGCTTCTTCAGAACCAGGAAAAGCAGCTTTTACATCATTAACATTTAGCACAGCATCCACCAAGCTTCGAAGTCTATGAAAGTGGATGATTTCAATACAGTGCTGCAGGTCTGATCACCAAAAAAAGGGGGAAAAGAAGAGTTACATTTCTTTCCACTATTGTTCACGTTTGAGTGTAATGGTAAAAAGATGAGGAGCTGACTCTCGTGCCAGCTGGTCTTGTCAAGATTTATTGCACCTCATTAAATAGTTGAGTAGACACACTTTAACCTTATGGCTCTTTCACAATGTAATGTAAGAGACCGTGGGTGCATGTGTGTTTTGTGTACACGCATGCTGGTATGTCTATATAAAATAGATCTGTATGGCAGAGGGTGCAGACAAAATAAATCTCAATACCATGAGTGATGATGTAGAACTTACTGAAACAAAATAGTGATCACAGCAGTATCTGCATCCTGTTTTATTTCCACATATTTTTCTTTTGCACTATTGAAACCAAAAGAACGTTCACAAAAACTAGAAGCACAGAACACAATTCAGCAACATCTGTATTAACCACAACACAGAAAGCCATCATCAAACAAAACCAACAGCAAATACACTAGGGAAGCCTACACCAATGAATTTTCAAGGCATTTCCCCGAACTAATAGAGCATATGGGAAAATATCAGACTTTAGTAATTTTGACTAAAGGGCTGTGAATAATTAGTGGCTTACCCATAGCTCTGAAAGCACTTCAGCACCAACTAGCTGTGAGGACATTACACACAGTTTTACAGATAGGTACACTGAGGCAGAACGGAGAGTTCACAACTTGCTGAGAAAGCAATTGTTCCACACTGTAAGTACCAGATTCTCCAAACCTCACCATCCCTGGAGAGGACTAAAACCAAGAAGTCCATCAAGTGACTGTCCATCAGCCTTACAGAAAGAATGCTAAACTGGGAAGAAACTATATGAACTAAAAAAGCTTTTCCTCAAAATGCCAAATTTGCAGCTCTGAGAGGATGCTTGTTTTCCTAGTTGTCATGCTATAGCACCCTTGCATCTGGTTTAAGTCACTGGAATCGACAGGTGATGGGTTATTCTTTATATTAAGACTAGACCTATGAATGATTAAAAAGAGTGCAAACCCAACGAAGACACATCAAAGCATGTCACAGACTCAGGATAGAATTAAAAGCAGTTTGTGAACATAAGAGACTTGCTAACTCTAGCAGCTTCCTTGCCATTACAAATAAGTGTATTAGTGATGATGTTACTGTTAAGCCAGATTCAGGAACTGACAATCTGGACTCTGCTTTCTCCCTTGATGATAGAGGCCAGTGATCTTGTGAAAGCACTACCAGCAAGTCCTCCTTTCAAACTGTGGTTGGGGAACACTGCGATGTAAAATGAAGGGAAGCCTCAGAGGTGAAGGGTGCAGACAGAAAGTATTTCCATTTTTCTAAGCTTCAGCCCTCTCTTACACATAACCACGAAGCTTCAGAGCAGGATGTGATGAGGAACCTTACAGCATGATCTCTTGAATTGACCCAGACAGAAGTTTTGCCTCATGGTTTCAGAAGGAAAGCCTCTGTTCTGCTTTCTGTCCAAAGGACATCCTGGCTGAAGATGTAATGGAATTCACAACATCCCTAAAGAAGTTGTTCTAGGCACACACAGGCACCACTGCTAAATATCAGTGCCTTATTTAAGGTCAGTACTTGTTAAGCCTGGATCATAAACTGCATGTAGATTAGGGTTAAATTCTCCTCTTTGATGTACAACTGGGAGGAGGAAGGGGGAGTGGTGGAAACAAAGTTTATTTTCTATTAAACTTAAAACAGAAGCAGCTTATTGTACAATTTTGGTTGCCAACCAGAATTCCCCCATAGCCCACAAGAAGGTGGCAGTGATAAAGCCAGACAATATGCCCAAGTGTGAGCCACGGTCTGGGGGAAGCAATAGGAATAGAAAAGCTCACACAGGTGATTCTGTACCAGCAGGACTGCAGAGCTGAGCCCAGCCTATGGATACAGTGGGTGAAAATCATACGTGTGTGTGTATGTGTATATGTATATAGGTGCATGTTTGTGTTTCTATATATACATACACACACACACAGAGACATATATTAATAAGGAGATAAATAAAGGAAAAATCTCTCTTAGCAACATCAACCTTTCCGCAATTTCCCATCTTTGAGGTACAGAAAACATGGGATTTTAATAGTATCCCTGTGTTTGATTCAGAATACTAAATGCAAAGCATATTTCAGGAAACAGTTACAGAAAAATCTGGTAACTGTGCTTGAGCTCTGTGTTCTGGTGCCATACCACTACAAAGCTCAAACACTCGTTAGCACAGTCGCTGCATTTAATACAGCATTCGGATACCCCAGCAAAGATTAAACCATCAGCTTTGGTATTATATGTTCCCAAGATGCTTTATCATGTTAATAGCTCGTTTCAAAAGAGATCATATATCCTCCTCAGCTACAAGAGAAACCCCCCCAAAATCCCCATTAAACAACCCTATAGCTAACCAGTTGCAGTGACTGACTTTTGAATAGTTAAATAGCCAGCTTTGTGGAGAACTATCAAAGTGAGAAGTGGCAGGACTTGAAAGGAAGTTGCTTCTATATGAGTTCAGAGCTTACGCTGACACAGAAGGAGCCATTAAAAGAGCTGTATTACTGCTAATTGTAAACTCAGCAACCAGCTTTTAGATGGCAGAGCTCTGCCTGCAAAGTCTTCCCTACAACATTCAGAAAGTGCCTGTTAGGATTTTCCAGTGATATTTTTCACTGGAAAAATATTGATTTGTTGAAACTG
This sequence comes from Psilopsiagon aurifrons, assembly GCA_025447955.1. Classification (NCBI taxonomy): domain Eukaryota; kingdom Metazoa; phylum Chordata; class Aves; order Psittaciformes; family Psittacidae; genus Psilopsiagon; species Psilopsiagon aurifrons. The sequence continues at coordinate 58,503 of JAOEHY010003868.1, read as the reverse complement.
TCTGTGGGGAAAGGTCATCTTTGGATCAGCTCCCGGATTGAAGTATTTCCAACAGCAAAATAAAACCTAAAAAGAGTGAGCTGGTTGTTGAAAAGTGGTATTTTCCATAAAAATTGAAATGCACCCCTTTATTTTTAATAGCAATCCTTGTTCAACAGAACCCTGAAGGGATTTATACAGATAGGAAATAAAATATAAAAAAATGGAAATAAAAATGGAAATTTTGCTAAAGGTGCAAATTTTAGACTCTCAGAAGCTCCTGGAAGATAGGAAAACTTGGCTGCACTGCTCTGAGACACCAGACCTGAGAGAAAACACAGTCTGGAAACTCCCAAGCCAGGGGAGATCTGCTTGCAGGTGAAAGACAATTCCGATTACAGGGATTATAATGGCATCTATCTGAGAAAGGGGCCTTACTGTGCCAGGTGTTTTCTCTGCAATCTAAACACACTGCTGGGAGCTTGGAGATAAAGAGAGCTTTATGCTGCTGTTACAGGTGGGGAGATGAGGAGCAGAAGGGGATTAAATGTCTTGCTGGGAGTCTGCTGGGAGACAAGTTAAAACACTGCTCAGATCTCTGCAGTCCTCTGTTCAGTGTCACAGTCAGAGGCTCACACTGCCCGCTTCAGCGAAACTGCAGGGAGAAAGTAGAAACAATGGGAGCATCCCACCTTTTTCATACTAACTCCATCCCACATGTAGGCCAGCCCAGACCTGCAGAGTGTGAAGCACTATGACCACTCACATGCAGCTCTAGGGAAGTAATCTATTTTAGTTTCTTTAACTCAGTGCTGCAGCTGGAAATGAAGGGAAGCCAGAATTAATTCAGCCAGCTCTTTGCCCACAGGCAGTAAGCGTAGAGTCTGCTAGTTTCTGGGTTAGTTATGGCATCACCACTGTTTCTAAAATCAGCATGATTCTGCCCAATGACCTCATATGGTCTCAGTGAGTAGAAAGGACTCATAATACCTCCTGCCTCAAAGCCTCAGATTATTACCTACAAAGGTGAGTTTCCAAATCTCCGAAGCATAAAAGGAATGCAACGAATACGGATGTCCTCCCCATCAGGGAACAACTCCATGGAAGCTTGTTTGCTCCCTACACGTTCACTGTCTCACCTTGGATCCATCCAAAAAAAACCCCATTTATTTCTCCTGAGAATGAATTTGTTCCTGCTTCCTAGTGCCCACTGGAAAGAGGAACCTCTTATTTCTAGCAGCAGAATTAAACCACCATGAAACAATTTTGCTGTCAAAATGAGGGGATTATGAAGAAGGACTTGGAAAGAGTAAATATCCTTAAGGAAGAGGAGCAAAAGACCACATAACACACAGGCATGCTTATAAATAGGCTGGTTTTCAATGAAGTATCAGATCTCTTCCTTTCCAACCCTAACTATTCTATGATTCTATATTGCCAGGCTTTTGGCTTGGCACATAGCTAACCAGGAGAGAAAACAGAATCCTAATTAACACCTATTAAGTAAAATAAGCACACAATTTACATTCTCTTTCCTGTTCAAAACACTATGAATATGTTCTTGAAGCCTCACACCATGCCTCTGAGGAGGAATTCTTTATAAAAAGTGAGAAAAACAATGCCCCCAATTTCTGTATTGTCACTGTCTTTAATTTGGGATGCGTAAACAACTGACAATGCACAATGGGTCACAAGGGAGGTGAGCACTGTTGCTTGCACTGCTGTTAGATGGAGCTTCTTGCTGTTGAAAACCAGATGAAAAGTGCTCAAGACTGCAATCCTACAAAAAATGGAAGGCCCTTTTGAAAAGGAGCCATGTGCTGCCCCAGACAAGGCAACTGGAGCCTGGATGCAATGCACCAGTGGCCAGCTGCTGACCTTTCTCTAGAGAGGACATTCCAATGAACAAGAAGTAGGTCCAACAACAGAAGTATCTATCTGTCTAAATGACAGACCTGGCTCCAAAAGTCAAGGGAAGGCTTAAGAAAGAATCATAAGAACTATCCTGGAATATTCAGGCAATGACTGATATCCACTAACATCTCATTTTAACAAGAGGGGGCAAGAATCCCACAAATGGACTTGATGAACTTAAAGGTCTATTCCAATCTAAATGATTCTGTGGTTCTAAATGCATAATGTGAAATTCTATTCATTAATGTCAAACAGGAATGGATCTCGGCTGTTGGACTGAAAGCACCTCAGCCCTATTATAAAAAATAATCATATCATTTTCTTACATAAATCTAGAAAATGTTTCTTAAAAAGCATTTCTCTATTTTCCCTACCTGGTGATCACCTTGTTTCTTCAGAACATGCAGAAACACACGTACACATTGTGCTTTCTAGATTAATAGGACCAGTAACCTGCCTGCTTGGAACCAACAACTTTAGGGTTGCTACCCCTTTATGTAAGTATTTCCACCAGTGTAACTCCACTATCTCAATGAACGGCCTCTTCATGGATGCTTATGTGAGTGGAAAGTCACCATCAGCAGACACAAAAAAGATTGTTTTAAGTCTTGAGGAAATGGCCCTTGACAGTTGAAGAGCTCTTCAGGAAACAGTCCCTGGGAGTTAACTGCTTCCCAGGGCTCCTCTTTTCCTTGAAGAAAAGTGCAAAAAATTGAACACAGTCATTTCCAACATTTGTGCACGCTCTGTAGCAGAGAAAACAAAACAACCTGAACCCAGCAAACATGAAGGGTGTCACCCTGTGTGTGGTTCTCTGAGCTAGGTGACTTGACATGTATTAGTCCAACTTCCAGCACATGGATCCTATATGAAATGTACACTTTTATATTTATATGGAATGATAGCGAGAGCTTTTCTAATCTACAATTAGAACATAAGAATGTTTCTCCTCAGTCTGTCAGGGAGAAAGATGACATGTGTCAGCTTCCAAAACAGTAATTTACCATGTCATACGACTCACAATAGACAGGTTTGGATGTCTAAGGTCTGACTGAAATGAACTGGTTACAACCTTCAGTCAAGCAGCCTTTCTAACTGCAGGTGAAAGGCAAAGGACTAGAAAACTCCAGAGCTCACATGTTTGGACAATATTAGAAAAGCAAAACCAGCCTCTTCAGTAGCTGCCCAAAACGCCCTCACAGACAGGAAGATGAGTCCTGACCTCTCTAAAGCAGATGCAGCAGGGATTTTTTTGCCAAGTTTGCCATGGTCTCTCCTAGTAAAACTTCTCAGAGGGCTCTATGAATGGCTCTGGCATAGAGGGTAAGAGATAGAGAAAGGAAAAATTCATTTTTTGAGAGGGGTTTGGCCACTGCAACCTCTTCACCCTTTCCTGAGAGGTGCTGGAATTAATTACTTTTATGCTGGAGTTGTGCAATGTAGTGTCTGGAAATGGTTCTAATCTGAGTGAGATACAAGAAACCAGTATTTTGAGAAGTGAAGAGTGGTTTGGGATGCCTGACTGGGCAACCTTTCAAAGCTGGTAGAAGCTCAGGGCTTCTGGAAAACCAGTTTCCCCGAGACTCACAATCAGATGTTAAAACATGGACATATTTGTACTCATTACCTAATTTGAACATTTAGGCCATGACTGAGCCTCCTGAACATGGCAAACTAAATGCCTTCTCCACTGCCTAAAGTATTACTTTGCAAAGCACCAGTTCTGTTTCAGTTTTTGTATGTTCCTGGAATTAAAGTAATAGTCAAAAGAAAGAGATTGGAAAGATTGCATTAATGGAGACCACAAATTAATTTTAAGGCAAAGCAGTCTATGCTAAATACTAATCCTTTCAGTGGCTTTAGGGCATTCATGAAACTAGCTCCGGCTCCATGATTGAGAGACACAGAAATTCAAGTAGCTAAAGATAAGCTTTACCCATTTCCCTACCAACACACAATTCTTTCTCACTGTATGTGCTCTTCAGCTTTGCTGAGCCCAGCTTTCAGCATCTTAAATGAGAGAATACAACTGTACATGTTATGTCAGGTAAAGAAATCACGCAAGTATTTTTGCATGGTCAAACTGGAAGATGTAGAGACATGTAGGACAAAACACTGGAACAGAGTCACTCTTTTGAACTGAACATCAGAAATGTTGCACTTTGACTTCCTGCCAATTTCTACCTCAGTATGGTTAAAAGAGCCACAGCCAAACAACTATGTCCCAAGCACAGCAGCTGTATTAGCATCATCTTGTACATGTCATGTATTAAGTGCTTCTCTGAGGTTAATACTAGATGCACCCCACCAAGAAAAACTTCAGAGTTTGCAGTATTATGCTGTAATCTAGCTCAGGAGATTTCTCTCCATGATGAAGCAGGGCAAGAGCTCCAGGGAGGCTTCATAATCACTCCCATCTAATACTGTGTTTGCAACTTAGAGCCTAAAATTCTGACCTTGCACTTTGCAACATGCATGTCATGTTGTCTTCATTGAGAGCAATGTTCACTCAGGAATTCCAGTAAACTCCTCAGTTCTTTAACACCTGATTGTAAGACATGGAAAGCATTGATTTTTTTAAACAAGAGGCAGTGCTGTCTGTTAAAAAGAAAACAACAAAAACCTGGGAAATTACACGAATGAAATCACGGATCATGTTTCTTGGCCACGGGAAAAGAGGAGAAAGGGACAGTAAAATAAATCTGAATATGTACACACACTGTTCAGATGTGGTTGTGCAGATTATGGGAGCTTTCTCTTGAAGTGTTTTGCAGATGGGAAGTTCCCAGCAGGCCAATGGGAGAGGTCTGAATGCCCTTCAAGCTTGTTAGACACTATTTTCAGGCTGATACTCAATCATATTTTGGCTAATTTCGTTAAGTTCAAACTTCAGCTGTAGATGCCACATCACAAGGCTACACTAATTCTTTCTAGCTCTTCTTGCGTCTTAATGAGAAATGTAAGATTGCCAGGCTCAAGTGCTTGATTCTTAATAGGTACTCTGTATGATTTTAAAGAGTTTATGATGTTTGTATTCTTAAATTTCCACATTGTATTTTTATAATTGTATTTTGGTTCCCCTCTCTCTTTTTAGTTCTCTTTCAACCACTGCACCAGAATGTGTTTTGATCATCTTCCAAACTGAAACACGTACAAAAATTTCTGCAGCATTCCAATAATTGTAAACTGGGCTGTGCTGCCCAGGCAGGAACTCTGCTTCTCTCTTTCTTTCTTTCTCTCTCTTAAACAAAAAGTATTTCCACTGAAAATAAAGAGAAAAAGGTCTTTTTGCAACATACAGAAGCAGTGAAATAGGACACTTTGGTTTCATATGAAACAGGCAATGTGAAAATAGTCTGAATTTTAACAACCTACATTAGGAAAGCTATAAAATATAGGGTGGCAATTAACTAAATTGTTACCTTTACTTCTGAAAAAGAAAAACTTCTTATTTGATTTTAAAATTGCCAGGCTTCTATCCTGCAAGACTCAAGAAAACCAAACCCATGCTCTTCCAGATTTATTAGTATTATAGTTATACAGAACCCAACATGTGTAATGGAAAATTATGGAGACAAAGCCCCTGGTTGTACAGAAAATGACAATGCAGCCTATTATTTTCAGGGTAAATCAGCTCTCAATCTAATTACTATGTTCTTGTAAATATTCTATAGGTTACTAAATAATAGGGCTTCCTATCATCGTCTGGCTCTTGCAAATGACCCTGTAAAGAAAAAACAGACAGAGGCCCATTGATTCCCAGGCATGGAGTCCATGAGTCCACTCTGCCAGTCTCTTTGCAAGATCAACACCACAGAGAGACCCACAATTGCTTAATTCTATTCCCCCACGCACACACCAAATATGAAAGCTGAAGGGATATGTAAAATCCACTTGATTATAATTGTTGCTCTTTCTGTACTTTCTTTTTTGCTTCCCCTCCTTTTCCATTTTAGCCCATAAATCTGATCAGTCTCCTTTGGCTTACAGTCAGCTCTGCCCTCCTGTTCTGTGCTACTGCTCTGGAGCTTGGAGATACCTATGTTTGCTAAAAACTAGCTTGAACCTAAGAAAAAACAGTAGAGCCAGTTCTAGCTGTGTTGATTTGTCTAAAACCAGTGTCATATCAAAACTCACATTCCCAGTTACATCCAAATTGAAAGTGTCTCTTCTTCAGAAGAAAATCTCTGTAGTAATGGTAATCTCTTTCCACATGGCATTTTAACCTAAGCACAGCTTTGACTCAAAATGATCCTGAAGGATAATGGTTATGTAAAAACCCGCAAAATTGTGTTAATAATAAATAAGCCAAAAGTCATATAAAGCAAAAGCCAAACACTGGATACAAGAGACAGAAAACACATTTTTTCCATAAATATAATTTCAGTGCAGGAGCCTCCATTCGTAGGCATGCCAGTCAGAAAAATAACCCCAGAGTTGCGATAAAACACACAGTATATTTTCATGTGAGGTTATGGACAATGTGTTTTACAGCTTTGGTGGAGAAGCACCATCTCTGCTCTGTGAAAGACTCAGCGTAAATCACCTGTGCTGTTCCTTTCACTGACAGCACTGCTCAGTGAAGGGGACAACAAAGAGTTAAAATCTGCTCTCTTTGGAAGCCTTCATCACTTGAGTGGGGTTGAGGCTTTTTGCTTCCTCTTGCATAGGGGTCAACTGAATTCACAATACTTGATTCATAGCACAGTGTGGATCTGAAAAACTGAGGTCAGACAGGTTGAATTTCCCATTGTTTGCACAACCTAGGATGGTAGCCCTGGACTCACATCAACCAACATCCAGCAAGCAGAATCCCAGATGATCTCTGTGCCTGGGGCACAGTGATAATGTCTAGTGGTCTAGTGGATAGTGTCCCTGCCCATGGCACGAGGTTGGAACTGGATGAGCTATAAGGTTCCTTCCAACCTTCAAGTGAGATGATCTCACTTGAGAATTTCCCAACTTCTATTTTTGCATTGAGCTCCTCAGATCAAAACTAATTCTTCCATGGAGCCATGAAAACATTGATTTTCCTAATGATAAGCAAGGACTCATCCATCTACTTCTCAGGCTAAAGTCAACCCAAAACCAGACACCTTGATATATCTCAAACCACTAAAATCCAGTAGAGCACGCACCAAAAATGGATCTGCATTCCCTTAAGGGGCTGGAAGGAAATCTTGCCATTTACTGTTCATATGGTATCATAATTGAAATGGTTCTTTTCAAATACATAGAATTTTATTTCTCCCTGCACAACAAGTGTCCAGCCTAAAAGTCTGATTCCACGGCTCCTTAAAAAGGTGACATACACCAGTAAAGGTTACCTATCATTGATGTTCCACTACCAGATCCTAAATTATATATCCTGGAGGTCATAGACTACAAAAATAGGTTATGATTAAAGTGATTATATCATATACTCATTCTGGTAATTTGGGGTTTTTTTTGTCAATTTTACTATATTAAAATGGAGATGCAGTGTCCAAGCAATGAAAAAGGAACATCAAAAGGTATCAGAGATGTAAAGCTGAGCCTACCTCGTCTGTTTCCATTTTCGTTCTGCACATTTGGAACAGAATAGCTGCAGGGTAAGCTGGTTTGGCAAACTTCTGACTCTGAGAGCTACTATTTGGTACTAGGCATCTGAGCTATCCTTAAGAACAAACATGGAAGAAGAATTTGGGAGATGCAAACTGAAATATCCAGATAAGGCTGAATATTTATGGATGAACTATCTAGTTGGCCCAGTGTCTGAGGTGAAAACACTGCCAAGCATTTAGGCACCTGACTCTCTGTGAAGGCAAAGGAGATTATGCTCCTTTAAAGATTTGGGCTTTGATGCCTTTAAGGGAAAGAACTTACTGCACAGAAAGTTTCTGCAGTTCCTCAAAACTGTCAAAATTCTGGATTCATTTAATCTCTGAAATTTACCCTAGACCCAAATTCGTTGGCATTTTTCAATACAGGTCCTTTAGTTTGCCTCATATAGTGAAGTACCTCAGCTATCTCCAATGCAACGTTATAATGTAACTCTTTTATTACATCAGAAAATAGAGAGTAGACACATGTAATCAAAAAGAGATTGAACACGCTCATTTCCTGAAGTTTATTCCCTTTTTGTAACAAATATTTACTGTCAAATGTTTATTACTTTTACATTTGGATTTTTTTAATACTTTATTGAATTAAAAATACCACATTACTATTGGCTAAAAGAGGAGACAGCTCTATTTGCCAATAATTTCTACAGCTAATGCCAGTGACTAGTGCCAATTTTTTTCTGGTTCATATTTTTGTAGACAGCTTTGAGACTTACGATACAATCATTCTGCAGATGGGGCATGAGAAACACAGAGGTGAAAAGAACACAAACCCCAAAGGTTTCAAAACTAAAGCTGATCATTTCCTCTAAAGAATTTCCTTCCATTGCCTTCAAAGGACAAGTCAGAGAAGCATAACAGGATGCAAATATTTACTTAAATGAAGAACCAAAGCTTTCCAATGTTAAAACTTACACAGATCTGTAATAGAAAAGTATTTCTAAATGAGGAACTGCAAACTGGGTTTAATCTGCTGAAGTTCTACTAGGAGCTTGGTTAGAAAGTACTAAAGCCCTCACATAGTATGCTTTTCTCTGGGAGACACTAAAGGAGGGCTTGAGGAAAAGATGTCAAATAAGAAAAGACTGTGAAAAATCTTGGGAGACAAGCACCTGCTGTCTGTATCTCACAGAGAAGAACAGCGCCTGTTTGGCTTGTTATTCTGGCAAGCAACTTGTCCCTGAAGCAATTCCAGACTGGACATGCAGTTTCTGCATGAGAAATACTGACCACCTACCAGTAGGCTGACATTCTCATCAGGCACTGGGCTATCCAGAAACAGGATGGTTTTTATCACACCAGTGTAAATAGCAAATACCTCTTCCAACAGCAGGCAAGCTGGGTGACACCCACACAAGTGGAAGAACTTGAATCATCCTGGGTAGACCTGGGGTTTTCTTTACAGACCTATATTCTAATACTTCACTTCCAGCACAGTAGTCCTGGTGGTCTGCATTTTCTTGATGGAGCTGGAAAATGCAACCTACCCAGATTCTTTTCTTATTGTTTTATATTAGCTAGTTTCCAAATCCAAAGTAAATAAAACAGCAAATGTGAAACTAAGAGCATGTTCCCAGGACTTGCATGTGTTCCAAAGTTTCAGTAATTTGGCACTTAGAAACCTCAGTTATCACTGATTACTATTTTCTTTGTTACCACAGATTTAGGATCCCAAGATTGTTCAGAACGGGAACAAGGGACAACTGAAAATACAAATGGCTAATTAATGACAGCGAGAAAACCAGCTGCTGGATGCCTCTCCATAGAGGACAGAATGCTGCCAGCTGACAGGACAACAGCGCTTCAAGACTTTCTTCTGGATGTTTCCAAGGCCACACTGGAAGTAAGCATTGCTCCAGTGGGATGCAGACATACTGTGTTAGAATGAAGACATCTAATTATGTGCAAGCCCTTAGGAAAAGTTGAGCTGTCTAAATTCCAGAGGAAAGTCAGACAGCCTCAACTCAAATACGACCTACTTCTAGGGACACCAAAGATCAGTGTTTCCATTTTGCCTACCAACAATGAGATATAAGCCATGTTGCACCCAAATCCCGACTAAACATCATGTTGCTTAGAAAACAGGGGTCTAATTCTGCATAAATCTCTAAAGAGCCTCACCAGACAAGTAGTCCTTAATATTTCATGGCACACAGTTAGAGTCAGCTCCTAAGAACATGGCAGCAGACTGAAGGTGAGGTCTATTAAAAGATCCAGACAGTCTGAGGTGAACCTGTGGAAGTAGGCAAGCACTCTTGTGAGAAGAGGCAAGACCTCAGCTGAACTTCCAACAGAACAATATCTGCTGAGTACTGCAGCAAAACAGTGTCAGAAGGGAACAAAGTACAAACGCAGGTATTTTGGGTCTGCTCCCAGAGATAAACAAGACCAGTGCAGGGAAAAGAAGAGTACTGCATAAGAATGTGCTGTTGACATGAAGGTCAATGGGAGTTTGGCTACTGATTGTGTATCAGCAGTGCTGAACACAGTAAAAATCCCATGCAATACTTCTGAGGGAAGTAAACACTCCTTTTCCTCCTCAGTGCTTGACAGCTTTATTTCCACTTCCCACCTTGTTTCCAGGTACATCCCATGAGCTCTTACCTCCATATTCTTACAGAATGTAGCATTGGTCCCAAACAGTATCTGGCACTGTTCATCAGCACTGTAGTGCATTCCCGGCAGCTTGTGAGGAAGCTGCACTGCGTACCGGCTGCGGGGGTCTGTTACCAGCAGGCAGGTGCTCACCTTGGACCTGTGGAGTGTAAGAATTGAATATGCTTTTAAAGGAAACTTAAACTCTGAGCTGCAGTGTTAGATCACTGCTGGAGAGAAGCTGATATCCTCCCTTCCAGAGGGACTCTGATTACCTTGCGTAAAACAGTAGTGATTTTTCCCACTGTTCCATATCTGGAAGCCTTCTGAATCATTAAAAATTATGGACAGAAAGGTCCTTGGGAACTCATCCCTGGCCCCAGGCCTCAAGCAGAATTAACTATTTTCACATCTTTTTGAACTGTTTGTCTAAACTGCTCCTAAAAATCTGATGGAGACTCAGGTCTGCCCTCAGGGCATCTAGTCCAAAGCATCACGAGCCTTAAAATGACAGTTAGTCTTCGATCATGTCTCAGCTGAATCCTTCTAGCTGAATTTTAGGCCCTTATTTTCTTATCCATCACTGAGAGATTTTTCCCTTTGCTTTCACAACAATCTTCTATGAACTGGAATATCACTTTGTCATCTCCCCTTTTATCAGAGCAAGCTGAAATGCAATTTCTTTTTCAACTTCATGCCTTTAATCTAATATTAGATATCCCATTTTCGTCCATTATTTTCCTTCCTCCCCCACCTCTAATCCCCAGAGTGGGGAATTTTTCCATGCTGAACCCATTTCTAGCAACAAAAGCATTGGCTACTGTGCCAAACACTGCTTGTCAGAAAGCTGCACTGTAGGTTTAAGACCGCAATTACAGAGTTCAGGCAATTCCAGTGCTCGCTGTAGTACATGAGAGTTAAAAAGCAGCAGGGTAGAAATCCTTCCTGTACTATTGAATCTGATGGAACTGAAATATGGATTGAAGGGGAAAGAAGTTTATAGTCAACTGTTTAAGACCAACAATCACCAGGGAGTGAGAAAACACATCAGAATTACCTCCAGGCAAAGTAAAGTTCCCATAAAATAAAAGCTATTTAAGAATGACAGTAAAAACCACAGCTTAAAGCTGGCAGCATCCTTCAGCAAAGATTTTTCTAGGCCACCTACATACAGCTTTCTGTCACCATAAACACAAAGGGCATTTTTTGTAAAATTAAGGTAATTTCGGATTGGTTTTGATATGTTTATCATAGAATCATAGAATAGTTAGGGTTGGAAAGGGCCTTAAGATCATCTAGTTCCAACCCCCCTGCCATAGGCAGAGACACCTTGACAACTACATGATTATTCTGCCTCTCTGTCAGCCTCAGTTTCAAAGGGGCGACAGTAATGGAGGCAGATTCAAACTTGCACTCCCCAATGTCACATGCACACACTTTTTTTAAAGGAAAATTGTTCAGACTTTCACTTTCAGATAATACATTGGAAACTTTTCTGAGATGAATTTGGGTAATCAGCACATTCCTTACTTTAGGAAGTTTTCGAGGTCATCGCGGCTGCATGAAGACCAGGAAAGATCACTTGGGTTCCTGCCCTTCACCCATTCTCCAGACATAATGTGGGACCTCCCTGCGCAGGGCTGGTGATCATCATCATGGCTCATTCCCATGCTGTTTGATTAAAACAAAACAAGACAAAAAAATCCCTATCAAGTTATGATGTGGGTTTCTCATTTCCCATTGGCTTTAGTAAAGACACTGCTCATTAACAAGTCAAAATCAGGCTGCACACACAATACAGAATCATTCACCTACTGCTCTAGGAACCCATTGCATTAATAAACCATGGGTTCCTTTACATTATCCATTGTCTTAATTTCACAGGATTTTTAGTATTTGTGCATTTGAAACTTTTAAATGTGCTTTTTATGGACTTTCCTACCAGGAAATGTAACTACCTGAGGGTTTGTGAGAAGTGAACCTGGAGAAGTGATGTAGGACAGCCAAGGGATATCTGCTAGAAGAGCAGAGTTAGTACTTACTGAACATTTTGGTTTGCTTTCCCAAACCTAAGGGATATATGGTCCCTATAATCACACTGAAAGAATGGTCAGTGAATTAGCATCAGAAAGTATTAGAGAGATTACCATTTGTTGTTGCGTCAGTGCGGATCTGGAAAACCTACTGTCAGGAAAAGCACTTCTCTAAATGTGTAGTATTGTAGTCTCTCTCTCATCTAACTTTGAAGTTAAATGAGAACTTGAGCCTTTTTTGAGCAGTGGGTTGGACCTCCAGCGCCCTTCCAACCCAAATTAGTCTATGAATCTATAATGGTAATGCTCAGATAGGAGCCTTAGGCAGAATCAAGCCCTCATTTCTGCCAGCACTGCCCAAACAAGCACCAAGATTGCCACATGCCAGTCTCAACAAAACCAAACATCTGAACAAACAGCAGTGTGTAGTACAGACGTACAAGGAGGAATTCAAACACATTCAGTGAGGATTTCAAAAAGCATTCAGACATAGAAAAGAATTACTTTAACCTCCATCCAACTCTCACTCGGGATCCTTTCATCATTAGTGGAGCCTCCACCCTTTGGCTGCTACAGTAAAGCACTGCCAGAATAAATCTCTGTTGCCACTTCTGCTGGAGGTAAGCCTTTGTGGACAACCTTCATGGTGGCAAAGAAAGGATAAATGATGTGATCAAGTTCACCTGCTACACCAGTGACGTGTCAGAAGTCCCGACTGTATCTAGTGGCTAGTGGCTACACTCAGCCATACTGTGCTGCTCAGCAGCAAAAGTGAGTTAAAGGGTTTCCATCCTACCTGGAAATGATCATTAGAGCCATTTTTCTAAGATCATACAGAGTAACATCATTTTGAAATGCTGACATTCTTCCTTTGATTCCAAAAAGGAAAGGAAAATGGCTTTTGGACAAAAGCTGCCAGGGTCCCTTTCTAGCAAAATAACAGCCACCAATTTGGGGCTGAAAACACACATTAACAAGAGCTCAGTAGATCTCCAGCTGGCTGGACTGAGCAAGCCAGGAGCAGTCCCTTTAAATCTGGTGCTGGACTCTTTAATCCATGCTATTTCTCTACAAATCAGAGGGTCCTCTTTGCTTTCTATGCTCCTGGCTTTGCTTCTCTCCAGTTGTGGAACTCAACTGTTCGAAGTCTAAACACCACACACATTTCTAGTTGCAATGAACCAAAACCGACTTCAGCAGTTTGATAATTATGGCTTAGATTAAACCACCATCTAAGTTATTTTTAGCTTAAAGTGAAGATTACATGGTGGAGTCTATTATTTTAGGTTTATCTCCAGGGACATTATTATTTCTAGCAAAACTACATTTAACGTAATTTTCAGAATTCAGAAGTTCATAGTTACTCCTGGTTTTAAACCTTTGTAGGTTTCAAAGACAGCAGAAACAGCATCAAGCACATTTTGTTTGATGCACACAGTAATAATTTAAGAGTCTATTAGTCACTCTAACTTCAAAACAGTACAGAGTAAAATTCCTGCTCCACTGAAGTGAATGGGAGTTTTGCCATTGACTTCAATGGAGCCTGGATTTCACTCCAAATATTTTACCCATGTTGTTCCTACACACAGAGAAAACTCTTCACATGCTAGGAAGAAAGTTCCAGCAGTATCACTCCAATGCAAATAAGCCCTTGTATTCCTGAAAGTCAGGAAAGGAAGAGCTAAGCACCACGAAGCAAGGTATGGAAGCTTGCTGGAAACCTTGCAGAGGAAAGTTTGCCCCAAAATGCCAGTTGAGAAGGTTTGTGGGCATGCAGCAATCATGTTAACTCCTCTAATGGAAACAGAGCAGGTTTCCAAGGTTTCTTTTAGCTTGCCTGCCTTGCGGCTGCACAGTGCTAAGACTCAAAGTTGGGTCCTTCAGTTTTTCACTCTCAGGGTTCTGTGGGATGGGACTTGGCAGCCCTCCCTTTGTGGCAGCTTCCTGAATTGCCTCCTGGTCGGCATCTCAGCTGTCCCACTTGAAAAGGGTGAAAATAAACCATTTTCCTGACTTCCCAAATGTTTTAGCCTCCTGATTTTATCTCTTCCACAAAAGACTAATGTTTGGTCTAGGGTTGTTAATTAAGGAATGCCTCAGCTTTCTGATTAACTTCATTTACTCCTTGTTAAATTTGTGGAAAAGGGGATTTTTTTTTTTTGTTGGCAAACAATGCAGGCAATAGTTACTGATTTATACATTCCTGCCCTTAACTTCATTTCCAACCTGACCTCATTGAAAGATGTCTGCCTAGGACAAATGCTGAGGCTAAGAGTGATTACTCAGCTCTGATTTTGCAGGGGTGTTTGAGGCAGGCAGAATGTATTCTTTGTGAAGGCTGGGTCAGAACTCATATCTCAGAGTTATTTACAGACTTCTCTGAAATTGGTTCAATTCTTACAGGTGTGGCAATCGACACCTTTCTGAGTCGTCCCTGATTCTTAGCAGAAATTCTTTCAAAAGTCATAAGCATAAAGGAATTGAGTCTGAGCTATTGATATAAGGCAAAGGAGCTCTGCTAAGTCCAAAGAACCATGCCAGTTCATACTAACTTGGGATCTGGCCTCAAGGTACACAGGCAACCTCTACTGGCCTCTCTGTGATGAGATTCTGGTAGAATGAAACCAGCAACACCTTTGGAGCCTGTTTTAATTGGCAGTGCAGAACTTTTCCCAGCATCTACTTTACCTCACAATGACTCACTTGAGGAAAGGATTAAATGACCTGCAGGACTAAGGCATACCCCTAGCATGCTAACACATTCTTTTCTGAAGTTCAAGGGTCTCCAGCTACATCAAAGGGATCAGTTTTTTGAAAACACATAGTAAATGTAATGCCATGCTGATTCTCTTCACTAATGAATAGTTCCCTTCCTCTTAACAGAAACAAATGGGACAGAGCATTATGTCTTTGTAATAAATAGCAGCACAAGCACTGATTCAGTACTCTGCATTTTCTTTGTGATCATCTAATCTCACCTGCTATTCAGAAGTTCACATGGAATTGGCGGCAAATTATCAGTCTCTTGAAATATTCTGCCTTGAGAAGTTCTATTTTTACATGATCAGATCTTGACAAAAAAGCTGATAAGAATGGCTCTTAGATCAGAAGTAGGAAAGTCAAAATGACACTACATCACCCTGCAAACCCACTGCCTCTGTGCTTTTGAGCCATAACTGTCCCTTTTATCAAACACAACAAACACACACTGCATGTTATCCTTCACATTGCAAAGCCAGCAGAGCCAGTACAGATGGGCACAGTCACTAGCTCCTCTGGCTAAATTTCAGCCTTCAGTTCATCACATTCTCCTTCTGAAGACAATGAGATTCCACAAAGGCAAGCAAGAACAGCGTAGACTGTCAGTTCTTCAACTCCTTTTATTGTATGTTTATTCAGAGTAAGAACAATGGGACTCTGGTTTCACACTCCAGCTTCTTTTCTAGTATAAATAATGCATTGCTTATCAGCCAAAGACTAAGGCATCACCAAAGGAGTTCTACAGTATATTTATTGATTTATTGTTGTTCATCATATGTGAGTCCAAAACCAAGCTGATTAACCAGTTTGAGTTCTGACCATTAACACAACCACAGCAAGGCAAATTTTATCAGGAGACAGAGGGAGGCAGCAACAACAAAACTCCTTGATGCCGCCTTTCATAAAATGGTGCTTTCAAGTAGCATTGCTATGAATAAAAACTAGCATTCAGGCTCTCAAAGCTCTGGCCTTTCTGAAGTCTGTGCTTTTTTCCAGGACACTATTCTCTGTCAGAGGCCATGCAGCAATGAGAACTGGGTCAGGACGCCAGAATTATACTCTGGGCCTGAGCTGGCCAATTTCTTGTATAACCCTTTTAGCTTAATGCAATTAACAGCCATTTGCTCTCCCACAGCAATGCTAAATAAATGCACTTGCTTTGTTTGCTCCGGTCATTAGTGGAGCTTCTCCTCTACACAGTTAATGTAACTAAGCTGCTCTGTTTACCCTTGGTGCATTTTCCAGTGTTTCCTGTTATTCTTTTAAAGCCTGAGCCAAAGCTCACCAAAGCCTGTGGAAAGCCTACCTCTGTGGATGCACTGCATGCTGCACCTCTGAGTTCTTAAGGTCATGTATACAAACCTTCATCAGAACCACGATGACTCTCAATAGGTTTCCTATTAAAAGCCCCAAATCCCAGTTAAAGGATAACACCAAAGAGAGGGAAAAGCTGTGGGAAACTGGTTTAGGAGATGCTTTGAATTTTTTCAACAGCTGTAACTCTGTGGCTGTAACAAACCACTTGAGAAATCCCCAAGATTATTATCATTTACCTCAAGTATTGTGAAGTTGGGGCAAGAGGCAAGTTTGATAGAAAATACAATCAGCAGTAGAAGAGCTTTTCTTCAGATAAAGGCAGAAAGAGGGCAACAAGAGAAAGAGAGAATTATAAGGTAAGCTTGAAAAACACACACACGGAAGTGGAAGTACCATTAGCTTCTACAGTCCCTCTGTTTCAAATAAGCACTTTAGCTGGCAGTTAATGGGACCTTCTCCATAGTCTGCCTGTGAAAAGCAAACTTTAAGAAGGAGAAGCTTCTTGGGGCCACTTGCCCTGCAGACCAACATGGACTCAAAGAATTGAGCAAAGGGCCTGATACATCAATGTCCTAAATACAGAGGGGGACAGAAGGCAGTGATATCTCTTGCTCAAAGTGGAAAGTTCAGTGGGGCCACTGAGGTTTTTACACTCTTGGCTGCTCTTTGCTGGAAAGCAAATTTTCTGTACCTGTGTTTTCCTGCTGTTGTTCTCTAAAAGGCTCTGTCTCTGCAAGGCAGCAGTGAACTGCAAGTCACAGCTGAGTGGGTCACTACTGACCTTCCCAAAATAGCACATGAGAGAAGTCTTTCCCAGTGATCCAGCTTGCCATGATTCACCCAGGAGATACCTGCAGAGCGAGGACTAAGCACACAGAACCATAGAATCATAGAATGGTTGGGCTGGAAAGGAACATAAGATCAAGTAGCTTCAAGCCCTCTACCATGGACAAGATTTCTCTTTAAACCCCATCAAAGTAATGCAAAATAATGCAGAATAATGCAAAGGGAGGGCAGGCAGGACAACATCTTCACATAGTGTAAGAGGGAAGGGAGAATGGGAGCTGTAGTTTATCTGCTTTGGCATTTCAGTGTGGGCAAGATGACAGTGCCTCATGGAAAAGCTGCTATTTAGACATGCTGTGGGCACAAATGCTATCTGTTCCTCCATAAGAAGGATATAACTGAAGGACAAAATTCCTCTCCCTTCCCACTTCCTATCAGGTGTCAATGAATGGTTGAGAAGGGAGTCCTGTCTCTATAGTCCGTCCAATCTCACCCACAAGATGATGGTATGGAAGGAGGTTATACAGGGCACACAGCTAACAGCTGAGAACATTAAACACAGCCATTAAACTCAAATCACTATAGGTCACTACGCAGAGAATGTATGTCAACAATTCTCAGCAGCTACTACTTGGGCTGGATTTGAACCAGCAAGTTAGAAGTGGGAGAGAGTATAGCACATAATCCAGGCTGCGAGCTGGCCAGTCCCAAAGTGAGTTCAATGTCAGGAATTTTTATTAACGTTTGAAATTGAAGCTGCCTCACTGGAAAGGTGCCTACTTCTGAACTGGTTCAACATGTTTAACATTTCAATAGAAAATGCTGATATCTTGGAAGTTATGAGGTTTCCAACCAGTTGGGAATAAAGGCACAACAGAGGCAGAAGTGAAATGGGGTTGCTGGAATTACATAGGAGCTGCAGTGCAAAGTAAGGATGGTAAGTTTAAGAGTGACCTTGGAAGGTGATGCAAAGCAAGCAAAGAAAAGCAGAGACAGCCAAAGGGGTCAGGAGGGGGGCCAAGTGTGGCTTGGATGGATGGCAAACTAACAAACGCTGGGGAAATGCTGAGCTGGGGAGGAGGCAACAAAACAGCTTGTATAACCTTCTTACAAAACCAACTGTCACCAAGCCTGCTGGCTTAATGGAAAACAGGCTTTTTCACCTTGTGCTTCTCAAACATGTAAACACAGTCACTTAAATACAACTTGACTATTTCAGAAGCTGTCAGGAGGATCTTTGGGAAGCTGAGATTAAGAGGGGGAAATGACCCTACTTAAAGCATTTGAAATAATCAAAGATGGTCATTGTGTACATCATGTTATCTAGAACAGGGGTGTTCAGGATGGCTGCTGAGCTATTGGGTTTGGGTTTTTAATCAGGAGAGACAATATTTAAAGGGAGCCATGACTACTGGACTCTTGTTTTCACAACCAAGTTTATGTCACTCTCCAATAATGAAGTAACCAGATATTTTATATGGTTATCTACTCATCAAACAGCCAAGAAGTCAACAACAGCGAGTGAAAACACACGAACGCCTATGTTGAATAACAGTGTGGAAAGCTGTGGTTTATTCAGCTGCATGACAGATCCAGCCCTTTATGATATGGTCTTCATTTAAAAAGAATTAGTTCTTTTGCCATGGGATCTGGAAGGCAGCAAGTACGAGCTTGTGCTGCAGGGGACAGAGAGCAACACATGAGAGGCTGACATGGCAGGAATAGGCAGTGGGGCTTTTTACTTGCTCTAATATTTCATCTAAAAGCTTTTCTGCCCATGTGGTTCTAGGTAACTGACTGAGCTGGCCAGACCCCACTGGCATCAACAACAGTCATAGAACCACAGAATTGCTTGGGTTGCAAGGGACCTTAAAGATCATCTAGTTCCAAGCCCCCTGTCAGAGGCAGTATGGTTTGATTGAAGTTAGACCAAGGCCAACCCAACAGGCTCAGAAGCTCATCACACTTAGAATAATTTCACTCTTTTGCGTTGATCAGAGTCACGATGATACCCATTCCAGCCTTCCAGCCTTTCTTTTTGGG
Organism: Psilopsiagon aurifrons; assembly: GCA_025447955.1. NCBI lineage: Eukaryota > Metazoa > Chordata > Aves > Psittaciformes > Psittacidae > Psilopsiagon > Psilopsiagon aurifrons. The sequence continues at coordinate 39,473 of JAOEHY010003868.1, read as the reverse complement.
CCCTATGGGCCTTAACAGCACCAGTGTGTAGAGATATATCACAAACCACTCCTTGTAAACCATGTGTAAGCAACTCCCTACTGGGAATCGCTTCTCTCAGGCTATCAATGAAGAAACACGGCTACTTGCAATCACAGCTGAGCTGTGACCCTAGCAAGAACAAAGTCATTTAAGGACCAAAGGTAACATCACTATGAAAATGTATGCATTGAGCTGTTTCCTTGCCCTCCAAAGTTTAATCCCCTTCTTGGACATTAAAAATGATCTGTCCCTCACTTGCTTTGGTTTGGCTTCAGGAAACAGGGAAGTGTTGCAGGAGTGACTGTGTTGCAGTCAGTGTCACAGACACTGACTACGAATGAAACAATGGTGGGCAGAGAAAGACTGCTCATTTCTCTGGTGAGCAGGGGCTGCTGTGTTCCATCTGTAGCTCCTAGAATGAAAAAAGCACCCTGGTGCATTGCAGAAGTAACATGCTGAAGGGTAACAAGCTGTTTGCTTTCAGCACTGCCTGAAGTGGGTGAGAATGAGACCTCAGAAAATGTGACATGCATTTCCTCAGAAGATGAAAAGGGAATATAAATTGCAGGGTGGAAAAAAGACAAACCCCTGGGATAGCTGGGTGGGATTTCCCACCCACCAGGGAAGAGAGACAAAAGCTCAGTAAGAAGGGCTGACGGATCCGTCACTCAGTGTCAGCAACCTAAAGGGATGCTCCTGCGTGCAGCTCACAGCGCACTTTTCCAAAGCTCTTGTGAAACCAGGGAAGTCTCCAGTCAAGTACATTAACGACAGAGGAACAAACCTGAATGAAGAGATGCAACACCAGACACCCTTAAAGGAAACACAGGAGAAAGGAGACACTGGAGCATATTTGCCAACTACATGCAACCCAAGCAATCACAAATGTCCCCCACTCTACCCTCAGCAGGAAGCCACCCACTGCTGAGTGCTGTGGGAAGCAGGGCAGCCTGGGAATGCACTGTAGGAGTCAGGAATGCTGGCTGCCTTCCCCACATGGGGAGATGAATTCTCCATTCCTGGCGGTGATGGGAACGAGGAGATGGCCAACATCAAAAGACAAAGAGGTGTGAAGTAAGTGTAATATATGTAAACTCTACCAGCATCACATCTTCTGAAGTCCCCAGACAAGCCAGTGGATACATGTTTAATGGTTCCCAGAGCAGCAAAAGTCCTTTTCACAGAAAGAAATATTTTTCAGCTTCTTTTTTGGTCTATGTTGCCAAGCACTGTGGGCTTGCAGGTCCAGTGCAAGAAGAAATCCACCCTATGTGACCCTCTTAACACTGGTTCACCAAAGTGGCTGGTGACTGCAGAGAACAGTAACGAACCTGTCTAGCAAAAGAGCTGCACAGGAAATGCATGATCCAAATCTATTAGTTGCAGTTACAATCTTTCAATGGATCAACCTGAGAAGTTCAGCTGAAGGCATTTCCTCTAAGGACAGGGCATTTTCAATCACTTCCATCACTCAGGAGTGCTCCCCATCCTTATGGAAATGCCGTTTCCGGTAATGCTCCTCCCATGTACCAGCTCCCCAAACTCTTCGTATTTTTCATAATGGTGCAGCTGGGAAAATAATTCATAATCCCAGAACCATCTGGCTTTGGCTGGTCATAAATGGTTTCAAAAGCTCAGCATGCTATCTCACTTAGTCTCATTTGATCAGCAGGGAGAGACTTGATATCAACAAGGAATGTTGCAAATTATGGCTTGGTATCAAAGCAATTTTGAAATGATACGTTCAGACCAAGTACTTAATGGGAATGCTTTGGGTAGTGGGTGTGCCTGGTTGCCTACAGACCTCAAGGCTAACAAAGCCAAGTTCGCTTTCAAACTGTCCAAGAATGCCACATGAAGGAAGTAAAAAGCAACTTGAAAAGAGATACTCTTGCTATGGGTAACTTTGGCTTGCACATGTTCATGTGAAGACAAATTACAAAGAAACAAAAAGTTTATTATCTTCCTCTTTAGAGGGTCTTCATCTGGTAAGAGGTGCAGCACATGTCATTTAACTGAGGACAGTTTTCTGGAGACCACACAGGAATTTTCCTCATGATTCTGTCATTGTATCAGAGCTGCTGCTGCAGTGATGTATTTGGCAAACCTGGTATTAGGATATCTCAACAAACACCATCCAAATTTCAGGCAGAGCTGCAGATACTTATTGTAGTACTTAAGGTATAAGAAGACAACACAAATACATTTCACTAAACAAGCAAGTTGGTTTTATTCCTTGAATGGACAGAAGCCTCAGGACATCTGGATCAGTATCGAAAAGGTGTCAGATGAACTAATGGAGAAAGAGCAGAAGGGAGCTGTGCTTTTCCTTTGAAGGAAAGAAACTTTTCCTATGTATAAAGACTCCCTAAACTAAGAAGCAAACCCATTTCTAGGGAGCATCACTTTATGCTGTCTAGTTTTGATGTGTATAACAAAAATGAGTATTTTCGATGCTAGATCAGAAACCTGCCCCTTCATTAGCTGCTGGTGATGCAGGAGTGATGCTGGTGAACAGCAGGAAGGGAGCCTTGCTGGCAACCGGTGGAACACATAGGAAGGCTTTGGAAGGCACCCAACAGAGGGTGGACATCAGAAATTCTGGAGCGGTCAAACTGTCCCATTTGTGGATAAGATCTGGCATACAAAGTGAGTGTCTCAGTGGACTTTGGAGCAGAGAAAGAAGGTATAGTAAAAACCTCTCATTTTTAAGGTTCAACCCCCAAAGCTCATTAAAGCCCAATGGGAAGAAAAATTTGAAAGCAAGTGAGAACAAACCATTATGATCAGATTTCTTTCTCTTTGATTTGTTTTACCTAAAGAACAAAAGCAGAAAAGTGAGAAAACCATGGATTATACTTCTCTTTTTTTGGGAAACTGGGGCTCAAGTACAGACACAAACGACAAAACTCCCTCCTGGGTTGGATCCAGCAATGGAAAGAGGCCCAGCATCTGATGCAGGGATCAGTGAGAACAAAGGGGGTTGTTTCTTTTGTTTGTCTAGCAAACTCTTTTTGCTGAATTTTACACCCCAACACAACTCTTGGCTAAGGGGCAGCTAATCTTGTTCCACTGCAATGCAGCCTTCCATGGACATAATGGTAAAGAGAACCACATTTTTAGAGGCAACAGCATTTCCATTGGCATTGCTGCTGCTGCTGGGTTACCACCAAAGGCTTTTCCAAGTGACAGTCTGGGATTTACAACTTTCCTCAGCTCTGCAGTCATTTTCACCTGGAACCTGTTGAACTCAGCAGGTCAGGCACACAGCATGGGTTACAGGCTATTGGAACCCAACTGCTAGCAGAAAAGTAAATATTGCAGTGAGATTGCTACTCTTTTATAACAACAAATAATTATCTGGTAAATGACACTTGCAAACCTAATATTTCCTGTGTTGGTGTGTACTGCAGGGGGTGCACAATGGGGACTTGTACTGTCCCTATGTTTTGGGTCACTGCTTGCACAAGGCTGCTGCCAGCAAAGCCAGTGAAGTATGAAACCAGAATGCCTGTAGAAGGAAGCACATGTAAGATCTGCCAAATCATTACAGACCAGCTATTTAACATGGCCTTGGCTTACTCAGCAGAATAAGCCTTCAGAAAGAAAGACACAGCTGGCAAAGCCACAAAGCTATTGATGAAATGAAAATTGTGCTGTCTGGGAGTTCCTAAACGACTGTCGCTTGCCTGTTTGGTGCAGTTTTATTTGTTAAGTAAAGCTGTACAAGATGCTCAAAAACAAAGAAATTAGAAGGATTGCAAGAGAATGTTGCCTCGCTAGGGATTACACAGACATCCTTCACAAAGCCAGAGTTAAACCATAGAAACCCTTGCCCAGAACCACACTACGGTTTGTCACAAGAGTGCAGAAGGCAGTGGGAGGTGGACATTCCCATGCCCAGTTCCAATGTGGTTATATTCCAATACTGTAAATAAACTATCAAACATGGAAGACAGAAGGGTGGGAAAAGATACACATGATAGAAGGAAGGTTCCCCACCACCATGACAGGATTAGCAGGTTCAGCACCTGTTAATATCTTACAGTTTTACATCGAACTAAAAAAAAGCCCCAAACCAGGCCTATTATCCAGTCTGGAACATAACACCACTCAAACCCCTCAATTTCTCCTTCCCGATCTTCTTTTCCTCTGAGTGATTTCTGTATATGATTTTTCTTTATGCTGTTTTTCATTATGTGAGATCCTACTGTCATTGCAAAACCAACTTGCCCAGATAAGGTTAAAACAACAGAAATATTCTACTTCTGGATTCAAATTAACTTACTCAGGTATCATGGACTGTGTTATGTTGGGCAAACACACCTTCTGCTTAGTGGTGCTCCGTCTTCCTCAGGTCAGGCCATCAATGATTGCAGAAGGCTACACTGATTTTTTTAGTTGACACATGTTTGGCTCTGTATCTGTCTCTGACCTCTGCTTCCTTTTGACTAATTTAGGACACAGTCTTCAGAAAGCTATTATCAAGCTACTAATATTAAGCTACTTAGGTACATAATAATCCTTTTTGGTCTAAACCAGACCCCTCAGTGCATTAGCAAGGGCAGCAGAAGCATCTCCTGAAATCTTAGGCTATACCTAGTTCTCTCTCAAAACCAGAATATGTTGTTTAATAATTGCTTAGACTAGATCATACCATTCTGATGCACAAGCATGTATGATGAAATAGGCAGTGTTCCATTATGTCCTTTTGGAGTTGTACAGAAAAGGGCTGTGAAAATGTGCTTGCAATTATCTGTGGAAGAAGAATGAAACCTGGGAGGAGGGGAGCAAAAAAAGGGAGCCTGGGAATAGAGAGAGACATTCCACAACAGATTTACAACACAAATGGCAGAAAATAAAATTAGCAACTCCAGGGTGGGGTACAGACTGTTGCCAGCAGCTTTGGGCAGCCCCAGGGTACGTCTACATGGCAGCCAGCCCCTCCCAGTAATCCTGAGACTGCAATATACTGGCACAGTGACATACTCCAGCGAGATTTAACATGGAGAGTGCTGGCAGTAGGAGAACATAGCTGGGGTAGTAACCTAAATCAAACTACCCAGCTACTCAGGAACTCTTGGTGCAGCAACACAGTGCTAGTACCAGAACTTGCTAGAGTAAAGCTTGCATGGATTGCCTCTGGCTCCAGTCACCCTTGTATCCAACTGACCTTGATTTTCAACCCCCTGCAAATGCAGACATGTGAGTTCCAACACATGTCTTTTACAGCATGGTCAAAACAGCCACACAGGGTTTTACAAAGGCACAGAGGGACCACAAGACAGAATCCATATCCAAACTGCCAGCAGTGTCATTGGAGAGGCTAACCCAGTCACAAGGAAGATCCTGTCAGCCACAGGCTGCATTCCCAAGTCACCACATAAATGGATAGTACCCTACAGGCCTACAAGATGGGCACCTCTTTGCAAGGTCTCTCTCTAGTAAAACATTAATGCACTGGAGTGAATAAGACGCCTGTGGGCATGTGTTAAGCTGGAGTCTTTTAACTACATGCGGAAATACTACCCTGTGCATAGAAATTTGGCCTCATTCGCAGGACAGACAGACTGGAGTTGAAGTTGTCCAGATAACCCTGAAACTGAGACTTTGGTGCTTCTACATGTTTGATTCTGCAGCTTTAGCCATGTTGGTTTTAATGCCTTTGGGGAGGTAAGAAGTGATCTGGGGACAGACTGTTTCCTGCCAATTAATTGCTGTATTTCTGCAAGAGCAATGAAGAAAAACATTCCACAGAAACACAGATCAGGCAGAACCTGCTTGATAAATGTGGGACTCACTCGTGCCTCTGTTCCACCTCAAACGGCAGTTGCAAGGTCTGCCTTCTTTTCTGTGACTGATCTTGCTGTCAGCACCGTAACACTCAGGGATCCTACTGGTTGCTTTGCCCATGTTTCTGAAAACAGCTCCTTACAAGTGCTATGGTGAAAGCCTTGTGTTTGCCATCATCACAGTGCAGATGGTCAAAACAGCAACAAAGAACAGAAAGGAAGTTCAGATGGGACCTTTTATGGAAAAATAGGGTTAATGTTTCAAGTCAGTCAGGACAGAAATTGCACTCAGCTGCATGCATCAGTAGAGCTGTGTGTTCAAGGCTGAACTATGGTGAGCTGCTCTAAAAGAGGTAGGGAGAGATGTTGAGGTTTTTCTTTGAAAACAGCTTCTCAGTTCCCACATCCTGGGCCTCAATGGATGGTATAATCCCAGAGATTGTAATGAGAGAGTTTGTAGCAAAGGTCCCTCCATTTTTATACACTCAGGTCTGTGTCCATTTACTATGATGGTCTTCAGCTTCCACATGAAACTCTGGATTTTTAAAATGCATTATATGAGTAGATCCCTGTAAGCTCCAGGGTGGGGAAAAAGGGGACTTTGGTTGAGTTCTTAGGAATTAACCTTGTGTGCCTGCACTACACGGGCCTCGTTGTGCCAGTGCATGTTGTCACAGGACTCATTCTGTACCTTTTGGATCTGCTTAAGACAGCCTTCAATATTCTCACATTCTGCCTCACAAGTATTTGCATGACAATCTCTCTGCTGGGTGCTGCACTAGATAGGCTCAGGGAGGTAAGTTTATTCACAAAACTCTTAGCATAAATTATCAGGCCACAAAGGGAACATCCAGAGAATGCTTTTCCCTTACCTGCAACACACCACAAAGACCATACTTAATTATGCAGCAATTATTTATGTACTCTAAAGTAATTTTAGCCAAGCTACATCTATCAAGATTTAACATCTAAAGCAAATGATTATACTGGACAGAAACCTGCTGGTTCTAAACGCTTCTCTTGTCTGATTCCAGCTCCAGAGCTATTTGGTTTGTGCACTATAGGCTTTTAACCTTTGGACTCATTTTTGTCCTCATCTGTTTCAGCTTCAAGTTTGAGGCCACGCGGTTTCAAGCCTGTTGGCAGCAGACTGCATCTTGCTTATTGTCAGCTGAATTTGATTCACTTTCTTCAGGGCATCTGACACGGCGTGGCTTCCAGCCATACCACCTCCAGCTATTCCCTCACCATCCAGGCAGTGCCAGGTTCCGCTAGCTCATGAATGGGAATCTTCCCTTCTCACCCAAGCCTGCCCCCCATCCCACAACAGGAAAGCTGAGGCTGTTGAAAGAAACAGGAATGGCAACAAAGCTAGCATTGTTGTCCTGAAAAACCACTCACTGGCTGCAGCCCACCCACTTCATTTAGAGGGTAACGGATATAAGGCTGAATCCCAGGTTTTGTTTAAAATACTTATGTGCCTTTTTCTTTGGAGAAAGACTTGAAAACGGTAACAATGTCACTGTTGTAAGCAAAAAGAGAAGCCAGGGAGGGGAAAATGGCACTATTTTTCCCAAAGTCACAGTTGTTCAGGGTGGTCTTTAGGGTATAAATCTCAGTCCAGCTTCACACTGGTGCAGTTCATAGAGGATAGAGGGATGCGCCATTCAAGACCCCACTGGCAACAGTAGGGCATTTGCAAGCTCTTAGTGATGGAGTTGCCCTGCTAGTCTGAGGAAAGATAAGTGTTAGAAGGAGGTCAGCATATTAAGCTGTTTATAATATGAAGACCTTAGATTTACACATTTTAAGACTTCAGGGACCACTGTGATCTCTGTGTCTTCCCTTTTGTGTAAGTCAGAACACAGTACTGCACCAGTAACCCCTAGATATAAACCAACTAACTGTGGTTAAAGTGCATTTAAAAGACATCCACTATTGACCATGCTGAATGAAGTAACAAGGTTTGCTGAGGGTCCCGTCTTGTATGGTAAGAAGCTTATGATTTGCAGCCTCATCACATATTAAGTGTCCTCTATCCTGCCTGTTACCTTTTTGTAACAGCAAAATCCTTCTCTTGGACTTCCTGTGGGAAAGTGGCATCTAAATACAACTGGGTGCTCCCTTTGTGTCCATGGACCAAAAACAGCACTCCACGTTTGAAGATACAAATACAAAAAGATTAAACTTATGTCATTCACCCCATCATCAAGCTACAACAACTCTATAGGTTAAACCTAAAGATGAGCTTTTATAGGAGCTATAAGCACGACCCTAATGGGCTTATTTCATGATGTCTCCATGTTTTCACAGTGCAGCTGTCCGCAATAGTGTTTCTTGCAGTGAGTCCAAATGACATTCGTGGCAAATTAGGAATCTGACACATCAGATCGTAATCCATTCACTTTTTCCAAAGCCTACATCACAGACTATCTGTGGATGCCAAGCTGGGCTTGTGATCTCCACAGACATTTGTTAGTCTTAGGGCAAGGAGTAATAAATCTCAGCTTTTCTGCACTCATCAGAAATCAGCCTTCAATAACACTCACAATTATGGTCTCCAAAATGCATCTTTTTGCCAATATGGATGTAAGTTTTGGTTAATTTTTTTCCTTTTTAATTAAGAAACTTGTGCCTAGTTTTCCTTGGGTTTCATGCAGCTCATGTCAACTTCATATTTGTCTCTGCAATGGGTTTCCTTACATTTCACTTAAAAAATACCAGTTTGTAGGTGAAGTCTGCAAACAATCCTTTCATTTGCACAAGACAGGCTGCAACAGGAGTGCTCAGAGCATCCTGTAGTGCTTCAAAACCAGAAGAGTAAGGAGTGGGCTGGCACCTGGAAAGGTCAATGAAAAGAATCCTGTTGACTTCAAGGCCAGAAGAGCACCAGTATATTGTCCAGACGTTGAACTATAGTAACTAGGCCACTGGGGGATGACAGTAGAAAGGGATGATTTCCATGCTCAGGTTGGGTGCTGAGTGAGAGATGGTATTTGTATTCCCCTGTTTCTGCTCATGAGGCAGCTCTGTTAGAAAATACAGTCTCCTTTGTCATTTGCCCTCCTTCACCTGCAATCTTCATTTAAGCACTCCAACTCTCTCCACAATGGGATCTATGACTTTTCTGAAGCAGAAGATTGTCTGCACAACAGCATATTCACTGTCTAAATCCTCCAGGATACTGAACTCAAGCCATCCTCTGTCACCTCCTTTAGACATCTCATATCCACCTCATGAAATACTTTCCAAGATGGAGGCAAAGAAAGAAACCAGCAGAGAAAGGTTATTATGGTCTTACCACCAAAACTGCACTAGGAAAATGGAGGTTGCTATTTTTTGCCCAGATGGAGAGGTGTATCCAAGAGCATTACATCTCCTATTTATGCTGTGGAACTCTTGCAAGACAGTATTAGAAGGAAACTTGACAACCCTGCTGAGAAATTTGGCACACATCAGGGCAGGCCAGGCTCTCTCTTTCACACAGCTGCATTTTCTGCAGCTCAAGTATTTTTCCCCTCTTGCTGTTTGCCCATCCAAAGATGAGTGCTGAATTTCCCTTAACATTACCCATAGGTTAATTTGTTATTAAGTTTAGGCTCAGTTTAACATCTTGGCATGCAATTTAAATAAAACCAAAGCCAAATGTCCTTCATTTCTACTGAAACCACCCTCAGTTTGGCTCAGATGCCTTTGGTGTCACTGAAGGGAAAGCAGGAGATTCATTTTTGTCTTGTCATTTTTGGTAGTAACCTAAATATCCTCTGTGTAACTTTGAAACACATTGCTGTGAAATAATTATTGTCATGGAATGAGATTGGCCAGAATCTGAACACAATACCTTAGCCCTGACTTAGCTGTCAAATACTTGTCACTGTAGGAATGGAAGATACAACAGTCACAGAAAGTGTAGGAATCCAAAAGGGTGCAGTCAAAACTTAAGCACAGCTTCTTACTAAAGGAACAATGGTGGGATTTCCCACCTTCCATCCAGAGAGACTAAAGGAAGGAGTACTAGATAATCCCATAGGTAGAGCCCTTGCCCCTGTACAAATTTGTTCCTGGTCTAATTCTACACCTTCCATAGTCTTACTGTGACACAGTGCAACCAGACTGATATCAATGGAAAGGGAAAATGCTCATAAGGATTATGAATAAGTGCACATTACATTTAGCCTGGAAAGCAGTGCATGTGGATGCTAACCACTGAGTTAATCCATTAACTGCACTAAGATGACGATGCAGGTAACTCTTCAAGTCAGTATTGTTTTCTTCTATGCAGGGGATATTTACAGCTTCAAGAAATTGTCAAAGTCACCTGCACAAAGTAACCGGCCATCTCATTATGCAAGTCTCTGCCTGACTAGGAACTGTCCCGCTCTTTGCTGGTTCAAAGTCAGTGTTCAAAGTGTGTTAGTTTCATGATTTCCTTCTGTTGATCAAAAAATACTGCTCAAGGGCATCTCCAAAATACTGATGCTTACAATTTCATCCACAGTAGACTACTTCACATGCAAAGCTGAAGCCATTTCCAAAGTATTTAACTATTAAAACCCTTGACATGGACATCTGAGCTTCAGAGGAAATTCCACAAGTTCAAAGATGTTGATGCTGGTTTTGTGGACTTATTCTATAATGTAAACAAAAGCAGGATTTGACTCTAGCTACCATCAATCATTCAAGAGAATGAAGCCTTTTTGTGCTCAAAATCAAAACATAGAACTGAAAACAGGGGAAGATCAAACAGAAAGATTTAAGTATTCTGAAATGAGTATTTGCATAAGACTCCTAAAAATTTAGTTATTTATCAATCTGCAAGATTCATGAAATAACAAACATCCCACACTCATAATTTCACTTGTAGGGTTTTAAAAGGAAGCATGCTACAGTGGCATAAGCAAAGAAAGAAATAGGACAAGTTCTTACTTGTGCCCAAGTTCATGCGCAATTGTAAACGCCAGATTGAGACCGTTGTCTTCAGCAAGAACACACTTTCTCTTGGCACTGCAGACACCTCCCAGGTAGGCAATTCCTGCAACAGAAACATAGAGAATCAGTGAAATAGCTCATTCACTCACACATTCACCAGTAACTCTACTAAAATGATACAAAATACAACCAATATAAAACATATTAGAGCAGTTCACACACAAAATCATCTGAGTGTTTTTACATCATCCTGTTGAAAAATCAGCCTAGGATTTTGTCAGATAAGAAACAAGTGAAATACAAGTGGAAATAGATTTCACTGTCTCAGAAATATATTTCACTGAATAAAGCATTCATCTACTTATTAAACCCCCATACTACGATGTTGGAAGATGGAATGACGTAGCCTCAACGATCATTTAAATGGAGGAGTTCTGATTTTCAGAATGAAGTTGAGGAGAGGGAACAACCAAAGGAGAGACTTTCTGAAGGATCTTGCATTACCCCTTATTTCCGTACTTGGAGAAAGCAAGAGTGGCAGAGTTGGAAAAGCTGGCAAACTCCTGGGGGTGAGTCACAGAGCCAATGGAGGTGGCAGAAGTCTCCTATGACTTAGTGGAATTTCGAATTTGATCTCTTGGACAACTGCACAGTACTGTCTAGGCCTGTTTGTGTGGGCACCACAAACGGTTGTAGGCTGAAGTCAAAAAGGAATCCAGAAGTTATGGCATGGAAAAGGAATAGTCCTCATATGCCCTTCCTGCATCCAGACAACAAAGTGCAGTTGTACTTGGAAATGTTGTGATGGCATCACAGGCCACGCACAGGACAATTTCCTGATGCGATTGTGTTTCATTTGCCACCTAGAAACCACAGTTAAGCCTTTGGGAGTCATGCACAAAGGTTAAAAGACAAAGATTAAAGATTGCACTATTTGTATAAGCCCTCCATGGCCACATGAGCACCTCTCGTACACTTCAAGGGTGCCCACAAAACAAGATTTCCAGATGGCACACAGTACCCTAACACCGAGTTCATCCTTCTGATAACTTTAGTAAAGTGAGGCCAAGTCAATGTTTGCTGTTACCTGCAGATAGGAAGGGGTAAGATCCCCGTGACTGGGAGACGTGGTGTAGCGGAAGTCTAGAGTTCTCTCAAGATCTTAAAAGACGTTAGATATCAATTAAAATTTCAAATACATGGCTTCAAATAGCGACTCTTCTGAAGTCTTTCTTCAGGGCTTCTAATCCCCACTGAAACTCACTGGCAATAGCACTGCTCTGTGCCAAAAGCCTCATTTTTCAAAGGTGCAAAGCTAGTGATTAAGATTTTGTACAACCATCAGTGGCTGACAAAGAAGTGACTGCTGCTTACACGCAGTCACCTTGTATTAGTTATTTTCAATGCTTAGTGTGAATCTTGTGTGGCCAATATAATATTTGCAGTGACCAATTTGAAACTGTAGACATCTAAAATTAGTTTATTATTTGGGTGGCATGGTTTAGTGGGAGGTGTCCCTGGGGGGCTGGAACTTGATGATCTTACGGACCTTTCTAACTCTAACTATTCTATGACTCTATGATTATTACAATTACTAAAGACTCCTGTGGGGCCCAGGGATCAGACAACAGAGGAACAGAAATGGCCTGGGCAAGGAAACTCAGAATCCTAAAGAGCAGTGCATGAAATGAGCTCCTGAGGAAGTCCAGCCCATGTACTGCTGAGTGCTTATTAATCAGAGTCATTCTGGAGCAGCCAGCCAGTTATAATAATGGTTAAAACAGTTTAAGCCTGAAAAAGCTCACCTCAAAAGTGGGTTTGAAATATATATATATTTTCTATCAAACTATTTCTTTGAGACTATAATTTTCTTTTGGATCAATAATTTTACCATTACTTTTTTCATTAGAACATAAATAGCAAATATGCTCTTGATCTGCAAACATAATGCAGTTCTTTAGTAAAACCATCTGAACCATTAAGATAAAGGCAACTTTTCATAACCCAATACAATGATTCATATACTTTATATGCAGATACACCTTTAAGTGACAGTGACTGTAGTTCAGTGCCTGGATAGCTGCACTAATACAATTTTGTTGTGGGGATGAATGGAAACTGTTGTTTGCATCTTAAAATTACAGATTTTTATCTGAGCCTTTCAAGTCTGCAGAACTGGAATAGACTCTTCATGAACTCAGACACGTTTGGGAAAATCCTGGCAGGCCGTGGGTTTACCAGGCTGCGAATAATGGAAGAGGAACTTCTCTCATTTGGTAATTTTGCTTCTGGCCCTGTCTGGGGGACAGGTGTGTGAAAATGAAAAATAGGGAAGAAAGTTGAACTGGGCTTTTTGGATTATTTGGCTTTTAAACACCCCACATTCTGTACTCGAGCAATTACACAGGCAGGAGCTTTCTTTAGGGTAAAACAAGTCCTTATCTTTCCAGATACACTACCTGCTGCCAGCAATTCCCACAAATAGATTTTGAGTGTCAAAGAAGATGAAGCAGGAGCACCAGTGGCAGAGGGACAGGAAAGCCAATGACTATTTTTACTATTACCAAGGGTGAGGGTTTTTTCCTTTCTCTCTTGAGAAATTGTGTAATTACAGCCCATAACTTTTGTGCTTGAACACACAGAGCTCTCTGCACTTCCACAGCAAACCTCAGCACACAGGCAACTGTGGAAACTCCCATTTATCCAAAACGTTGTCATACATAAACAGTTCGCAGCTGCTGGCCTCAGCTAACGAGCCCTCCACAGCCATATCTCTAAGGGGAATGATTACATTCATCCTACCAGCTCAGTTAGGCATTAGGATATTACATACTTGCCACAGTGATAGCCCAAGCTGGAAAAAGACAAATTCTGGTGCGTGGGTTTACATTTTATCCTATTCAAAACACCCAGGGCTTCCTTCTGATGGCTGTGGAATTTTCACTCAGCAAGTGGTTTGTCCAGGTACTCCAGCTTTCAACTCTCTAATGTCTTGTTTTCATTGCACTCCTAATACTTTAATCTCTTCTTTTGCCAACCACCTCTGGATACAGAACTTTTACTTGATTAAAACTTGGCTAGCTTTCTTCTTCTCAATGGATTTGCTGTTGGGAAGGGAGCCAGACTTGAAGTCCTGAAGTCTGCTTGGCACAGATGGAGACTCACTGCATATCCACATGCACAGAGCAAACCTCACATTACTCCCCATTACTAGTTTGGTGTCAAGCTGATGTTTTTCTCATCCTCCCACGATTTTCAATTTGTGCAGCTCACACATTGCCATCAATTACACTCCTGTAGCCTGTCTTAACATCCTACACAAGTGAAATCAGGAAACCCTAGAAGTGATTCACGCTCTGCCTTTCCGTTCGATGGCAATGATATGTTTGACAGAGATGCCCTGCCTGTATTTACACATCAAGTCAGTCACCAAGGGAATCTTTCAGTGCTTATGGTCTGTAAAGAGGAAAAATACTTTTCCTTTCTAGAAAGCTTACGTATTAAAGGTTCCAATTTTTTAAAGAAAAACCACATTAAAAAGAAGTACCCCTAAACTGCCTCCAAGATAGGTAATAACACAATCCCTGTTCTACAGCTGAATAAACAGAGGTCCCAAGAAGTCAGCAGTATCCAGACAAAAAGAACACTGCTCATGGAAGGGCCCTCTCCAGCATGTTCAGCATGGAGGGGCTGAGGTGGTTACCATCACCGTCCTACTGAGCCTCCAGTTCAAAGCTTGGATTACAGGGATCATCCAGAAGAAGTTAATAGGGTGAGCTGTTCCTTCATTTTATGAGAAGGTGGTAATTCAAAGCCAGACATGCAATTTTAGTGGCACAGATTAATTTGGCTTAATGCTGGATAGTCATCTAGATGCCAGTTTCTGTTAATCTAGCAGTAACATGATGGTTTCCATTAGAGTTTAATATTTGCATATGGAAACAGTTTTCCTTAGCAATACTTTTCACTGTTGCTGTATTTATTGAAAACCATGCTGGAAACAATACACTCATTCTGAATCAACAAGTACAGGAATTACAGTACAAGCATCCAGTAAACGAGACACAGCTACAGGCAGGTACGAAAACAAGTTAACGACCAGGCCAAGTGTTGTACCCAGTGCAAGTCACAGTATTTTGAACTCGTGTACTTATATAGGAAGAGCTTCTGATGCCACAGACCCTCTGATGGAACAGACTCCCAGGCACTGCAAGAAGTCAGCCACAGACTATGTCAAATAGGCCTCCCCATAAGTAAACCTTTACCATTGAAGAGAATGTGAAATATGAAATAAGCTCAATCTCTATGTACCCAAGAATTCTACACTGACAACAGGGACACTGTTTTTCTTCTGTTTGTACTTAATCAAAATGCAGAGAATATTCTCTCATTCTCTTCGTGCCATACAAGAGACAAAAATGAGTCCAAGGACATAATCAGTTCACAATTCACTTGCCCTTGTTGAGTGGCAGAACATCCACTCCCTGCTGAGGGCTTAAATTCCCTGCAGGGTGGGAAGTGGTTGAAACCATATCAAGGAAACAAAGCAACAGAGAACTGGTCCAAATACAACCCTCTGTGGAGGACTGGGTAGGCACTAGATCACAGGGGAAAAAATTGAAGCCAAAGCCCTCAAAAGGAGTTTGTAGTTCCACAGAATTTAAGCTGGAATACCATCCAGGCAGGTGTGTGGTGAATACAACTCCCCTAATTTTACCTGGTGGAGAAAAGGAGTGGAAGTACTAATTATTTTGAGCATTGCTAAGCCCATGCCATTTCTGCAGGCAGAAGATGGTCTGTATTCCTGGGAATCCCAAGAAACCTCTAGCTAAGGGAACACGAGGTTCACTCCTCCAACTTTACAGCACATATTTGTTTTCACTGAGAAACTAGCAAGTATTACACCAACTTTACAGCCAAGCAAGCTAAGAACATGCAAATAACTGGTGAGATCACACAAGCAGCCACCTGACTTCCTGTACCCAGCCAACTTGTTGCAAAAGTGCCCATCATCACAATCCCCTTTGACTTTGGAGAATCTACCTTATCCCAGATTTCAACATAACCTCTATAAAACTCTGTTCCTTTTCTCCAAATAGCAGGACCTGCAGAGATGCAGCATGCTTTCCCAGAACTCAGTGTGCTCTGTGGCTGGACGCCTCCCCTGTGGGACTGACTGCTGTCCCGTAGTGCCCCATAAAATCTCTTCCTCCTTGTAAGTCCAAAAGCACTGCCACTTCCAGTATACACAACTGCTGTCAGAATCCCAAAAGCCCAGCAAGAAAAATAAATAGCTGAAACACAAAGAGTACTTTTTGAGCCTCTTGATTTTCATTACACACCCTCAACGCCTAACAAAAATCTCTCCCTAGTATTCACAATACTGTGATGTTTCTGGAGCTGACAATGTAACACTCCTCAGAACCCAAGGTCCCAATAGCATAAAGGAACCACACAATACCTTTCTCAGGGGATACTTTTGTGAGGGCTGAGAATACTTAGAGATACTTGGTACTGAAAACTTGCTGTGGTGCCCAAGAGTCCAGCAACTGGCCCTGGTTAACATTTTATAAGAGCAGGACTCTCACTGTGAGAGCCAGATTCAACCATGTGCCTCACTCTGTGTGCAATGACTGTGATTCATGGCAGATACACCCAGATCTTGGCCATGGCACCGCTGAAGCTCAACAGAACTCAATTGGCTCTTGCAGCCCACACTGCACTCTGTGCAGGAATGTGTTGCCCCCATTTTCAGATAGATGAGCTGACACCTACCCGGGGTTTGTCCATGCAAGCTGCCTCACTTCGTACCTTTCTGATTTTGTGAGGCTAGACCTGTTCATGTCTGCAAACCTGTAAAGAACACAAGATTCTGCAAATCATTAGACTCTAAGGAAGCGCTTTTGCTATCTTCTTTTTCTCTTTGTTTAATTACCCTGCAGGACAGCAATTAATAGAACATGTGGAATCCCCTCCCCAGCACAGCCAACTCTCAGCTTTAGCTTTCAGTCATTCTGTGGGGCTTTTATGTTCCCTGGGAACCCTCCTGTGGCTTTCTAAGCTTAATGGATGAATCATTTATCTGCTCCTTTACTAACTTGCCCACACACAGACATTCTCCACAATGTCAAGAGCCTAACTCTAATGCTTCTTGCATTGGAGTCACACTGTGCTAATTCTCTGACTTAAACAGAGCCTTTCCAAGTGTGCAAGGGGTTGCCCAGACAGTTGAAAAGCCTGAGAGATCAAGACCTCTCATGTCTTAAGGGATAATTGTCCTTACCCAAGCTAGTAAAAGGTCACTTCAGATACCAAATGCATTGACTTGAAGAGAGCAGACACATTTTCTAACACCTTTTTGGCCTAGAATAGGCTTTAACCAAGGCACACACCAGACAGGCTGTTAACACTGCGTTATGCCAGCAAAGACCAGACAAGCTTCAGGTTTGGCATGGGCATCTTTGAAAACGACATTCCAATTCCATTCATAAAGGATTTGTGATCACAAACATGAATATTCACCACACTGACCACACCTGAGGAGAGGTACAGTGTTCACAGTAATTCAAAGCAAGCTGGAAACAAGCATACTGGATAGCCTCATTGAGGAGATATCCATCAGGAGTGGCATGGGTATCATTGATCTTGCCTTGGAGCAAGGGAATGCATTAAAAGACCACCTGAAGTTCTTTCTGGCCCTAATTTTCTAAGCTTTTATAATAAAGCACTGGGATCTAAGACCTCAGCAAAGAAGAAGATAAAAAGAAATACCCTGCTTAGTTGACATCTGCTCTTTGTTCAGCATGACATCCTTTATGCCATTGACATGGCCCCTCCCTTTCAGCAAACCACCGCTTCACTAGATGACAGCACATTAATAAATCCTCTCCATCTAATGTGACATGAGGAGTGGCTTAATTAACTGGAGCAGAGGAAGCAGGGTATCAGCTACATGTTTACTTTACTTTGATATGCTAACAGCCACATTCCAGAGAGCTTCTCCTGCACACTCCCCAGCGACAGGAGCCCCGGCTGCTGCTGAATGCAGATCTCAAACAGGCAAAAAAACAGCTCCTTTCTGCATTCCTGCTTCTCAAGATAAAGATGAAGTTTGGGATATTTAGTCCAAATCAAACCACCATTCCCAAATGTAAGATTCCCAAACTCTGGCAGCTAATTCACCATCTGTTTATAGACATCATTCCACGGTGCTCATGTACACCCATGGAAATACATAGGCTTAATTACTCAAAGTAAGATATATTAGAACAGCTGGAGTCCAGTTAAGAGGAAAAGCAGGGGAAGAAGTAGGTGGAAATGAGAGGAGGACTCCAGTTGGGCAGCAACTGATGGAAGGGATGAGCCAATACATAGTGCTGGGAAGCATACAGAATTCTGGCATAATTCAAGTTTAGTGAACAGGGGAGAAAGATGGGAACATAATAGGGAATGAGAAGAGATTTGGACAGAAATGTAGGAAATGGAGATACGAGTTTTCCAGAAGTCTTCAAAAAACATGACTTTGATCTCATAAGCAGCAGGGAGTCACTTCTGTGGGATGCAGGGGTCAAGGAGGGCAACAGATAAGATCAGAAGGGAAGATGAGCTCTCTGGGAACTTCTGTGTGTACTTACTGCTGGAGAAAAATGGGTCTACAGCCCTGGGTCGTATGTCTCTGGTACCATAGGTTCACTTGAGGAAAGGTAAGAACTGGACATGGAAGAATTCAGGCAGGGAGACCTGGGCTTTAGTGTGGGAAAAATGGCATTTAGTCTAAGGAAAGAACAGCTGTTGGAAATGGTACAGGAACAAGTAATGGATCAGTGGGAAGAAAGAAAGGCATAGGGAAAAGGTTGCTCGAGAGTACCTTACACCAAAAAGGAACCAGATCCAGCATAAGTCAGGCGAGATACGATGCTTTTGAATGATTACAGGAACATGTGACTGTGAACTCAAAGAAAACATCATGAGCAACAGTGAAACCAAACTGTAAATCAGGCTTTGGGCTCTGGGCCTTGAAAGTCACCTCTGCCTGGGGCTCAAAGGCACTTGGATTTGAATGTCTTCTCTTGGCTTCACTTTGCTGAATGGATGTAAACTGCACAGCAAGGGATGAACCTGCTGATCCTTCCTACAAGCTCCTGTAGAATGAAGTAGGATCTTCCCTTCTCACATGCATGCAAACACTGGCATGACAATATGCAAAAGGCAACCTACCAAGGTGACAGGACAACTCAGCACTCTATCAGGCTTTGTGGAGCTGTGTGAATAACTGTCTGCCACTTCAGTGGCTGAAGCAGGTGCAGGTTAGAAATGAATCCACATTTCTCACCTGCTGCATGGTTTGACTAGAGGACAGAACTCCACGCCTTCTAGTTTAAACCTTCAAGAACCTCACCCTTCACTTTCGGCTATTAAAAATTATTTCAACACTTCAGTATTTTCATTTTGACCTGTCCTGTTCTCAGGATAAGTTTCTATCTGAAGGTTATAATCTTCCAACAAATGGAAAAACCACCATGGCATGGCCTGCAATAGCTTCAGCTTTGCAAACTAAGGTTCAAAAACCAGCTCTGAGGCTATTTTCATCTTGCTTTTTCAAATCAGTTCTGTGAATTCCAGTTCTGAATTCATCAGTTTGTCCCTGCAACTCATCTGAGCCATCTGCTTCAGAGGGCCCGAATTCAGAGAGAATGAAGAAAAAGATAATATCAGAGCTTTTAATGAGATTGCTAAACAATGTGGAACACGGAATTCAGCAGCAGGGATCCCGGAGCCTTCACATTCCTCAGTATCTCCCTTCCAGAATGAAGAGACAAGGTCAGACTGGGCAATAAATCAGAAACAATATTTGGAGTCCCTGCAGCAAACAGCATCTGCTGTAAGAGCTAACAGTCAGGGTCCAGCATTCGGTTCCAGTTTTTCTTTCTCTTAACTGCAAGCACGAAGAAACTTATGAAGCTATTCAAATAAATTAAAAGATGCTTTTAAGAGTTTCAAGAGCTTTCCTGAGCCCTGCCTACTTCAGCCTGCTATGGCGTTGGTTGGGGGCGGATTCACGACCAAGGATCAGTCCTGCAAGCCTTAAACAACATTCAGCAACGTATAATGAACGATGTTTCAGTGTCTGGAGAGCTTCAGGGCAGGCTGCTGAAGCGGACAGCTCTGGAGATGGCTGAGCACCTGTGCTGCTGATGAATGGCATTCTTCCAAGGCTCTCCGCTACATTCTTTCCATGTTCTTAAAGAATGACTAAGCAATTGTTACCCTCGAAACCTGAATGAATCTGTATTTTTGAACCATGTTAATATTGAAAGTGTATTTTTAGGCGCTGTATGTGTGTCAAGCTGTTCTCTTGGCAACACAAGAGCAGCTCAGGCGACCAGCAGCACAGGCCAGCAGAACGGCATGATTCACAGGAATCAAACTCTGAACAGATGCTTCTCCAAATTGCTTCTGTGATACTTCTCAATTACAGCTCCCACATCCTGACTTACAGGGCTGTCTAAGCTCTTGGCTTCACTTCGTCAAGCTGCCAGCCAACACATGCACTGATAAACTTATTTAGCAATCCTTGGTGTAGCCCTTCTGTTTCAATTCTTTGCCGAGCGCTGATTTAACCTGACAGCCTTCTCGACTTGACAAAACCAACGAGCCTGGGGTTTGTGCCTGATAACATTAATAAGTTGAGCTGCTGTTAAAGTCAGAACTTGGGTTGAAAAGCTTATACCATGTAAGAGAATGAAGCCAGTCCCTGGTACCTCAGCACTGGATAATACCTCCACTGAGAGCATTAGGGAGTGAAAATGATCCGTCCTTGTTGGTGGCCAGGAACAGGAGACAGACTGCCACAGCTCTGCTTCTCTCCACACACAGTCCCACAGACCGCACATTTGTTCTGGCAGAGCATGACAGAATGGTGGAAAGGGAGGTGGCAATAAAAACTAAACCCTAAACTCACTGCAAGATTAATGGCTTGATTCCCTACACATCTGCACTTCCTCTCGGAGCTTCCAGTTGTTATGGGTCAAGCCCAGCTGGCAACTAAGTACCATGCAAATGGTGCCACCCAGCAAAGGGTGGACAGACATAAGCACACACACTGAATGCATACATTCACCGAATCAGGTTAAAATGACTATTAACCTACAGGGCCCTCTTATGGGCTCCCAAACAGAATTCGCCATTCCAACTTCAACCCCACAGGAAGGGAAGGACCCACACGGTGCTTTATGCAGACATAAACATATCACAGCACCATCCCGACTCAAGAGAAGTAATGGCTAATTTCAGAGGTAATACAGCTGGAGATACTTAAATATATCCTGAATCTACTTTCTCAAGTGCCTCTTTCTCTAGATCACTCTAAAATAAAATGTCACCTTTAAAGTAACACAAACTGGAGAGAACTTTTCACTAAGAAAAAGACCAGCACGAGCTTTTCTCACACTCAATAAAAAGAAATCTCTCAAGTTCAGACTCGAGCTCCTGTGAAAGAAAACACAGATTTGGATAAATACCGCTGAGCCCCCTGCAGTGATTGACAGCAGACAGAAGAGTCCCTGGTGCCTCACAGACACAAGTCAAGGCACAGTCCCAGTCCTGAGGCCTTTATCATCTGAATTCAGAAATGAAAGCACGAGAGGCTCACAGTGGGGGCTGCACCTGCAGGCAGCACTGAACAAATTTACTGTCGCAGTGTCCTGCAGAAGCCAGTGCGACATTTTCATGCACACGTGTTCATGTTATTGCTCCAGGCCTTTATGCTAAAGTATTAGGACCAGCAAGGGGAGAAGGTCCTTTCCAACCCTAACTATTCTATGATGCTATGATTCCAACTGCCTCTTCCAGTCTCATGTGCCACTAAGAACACCTCTGGGAAGTACATTTCCAGTTCTGAATCAGATATGTGCGTCCCTGGTTGTGGTGTGCAGAGGTTTTCTCAGCTGCCAAGCCCCACTCAGCTAGCGGCTCATGGATTTGTAAGGGGAGCAGCTGTACTTCCCAGCTATGTAGATGGAGTATTTTGGTTCGAGCCTGCTTCGGTGCCCAGTGGCAGTGGCCTCCTGTCAGCTGCCATGTAATGAGCTGTGTTTCCCAACAAAGCCACTTGATTAATGAGAGCATAAACAGCTTCATGGCACTCCCAAAAAGTTGAATATGTATTACATCCGATCTAATTGCACCAGCTATCATAATCACCATGGCCTTGATCAAAATGTCACTGAAATCAACAGGAGTATTACCACTGGCTTTGGAGAACGCACATTAAACCATTTCCTACCTTCTTTTACTTAGTTCCTAGCCCCAGAAGGATGGTCCTTGTCTTTTTCACTTCAGTGTAAAGCCAAAAGGTTTTACTTACTTCAGTGTTAGACACACTCACAGACCCTGGTGCATGAGAGGGCACTCTGCATGTGAAAACATAACAGTTCACTGAACAAACACGGACACTACAGTTTACCCATGTTTGAAAATGCAAGAAGCAACACAGATAAAGATACAATTAGAAAAGAGAGGGATTGTTCCAAGATAGTCAAATTTATCAGTCTAAAATCTGGCATTCAGACAAGGAAATCCCAATGATCTGACTATCACAGCAAATATATCTCTGCACTGCAGCACAAATTGCAGCAGTCAAGAGCTGGGACCCATCATGGAAAGGACCAAACAGGAAAGAGGTGTGTAGTGAGGGGATTTCTTCCATATCTGGACCCAGATAAGACCAAGGTGAAGATAGTGCTTTCTCTCTAACCACAGCTAGAAAAGCAGACAAACTGGGGCACAGATGAGAGGAAACATGAGATTACAAGTTTCTTAAACAGCTATAAAAAATAAAATCCAAATACAGCTAACTTCAATCTTTTTCTCTCATTTTAAGAACAAAAAGTCTCATTAGACATATGGACTCATTTCAAAGCATCACTTTAACTCTTCAACAAATAAAAACATCCACACAGAGTTTCCTAACCCACTGGCCGGTTTTCTTGTCCACAACCACAGTGTTTACTACGTTTGTCTACTACAGCACAAATACTGCTGTACATGCAAGAGCTTGATGGACGACATCATCAAAAGCAACAGGCAGATCCTCAGCAGTGCATTAGTGTGTACCCAGCAGCGTGGTTATGGTCAGACAGAGCCTTAGTGCAAACAGATTAGGTGAAATGGCTACACAAATAAGTATGACACAGCTACACAAAGCCAACAAATACCTTCAGCCTGCTGACTGCTCATGAGCACTAACCACAGTAGAAACACACAAGGCTAATTCCAAGCTATGCAAACACAGAAATCCTTAGCATTCTACAAATCATGCTGAAAGAGGACAGGAGGAGAAAGAGACTTGATGTGTTGGGTCTAGGGTGGGGGGTTTTGGTTATATTTTATATTTTAAGAAGTTCAACATATTTCTATCAGCTGATCTAACAGGTAAAAAGACTCATCAAACTAATTCAGACAAACACCTTGCATGTTATAGGATTCAGAACCTGAAATTTAAATGTATGTAGCAGAACCCTGTGTTCTAATAAAGTTCATGGGGTTCAAAGGACAGTTTATACACATACACATATATATAAATATATAAAATATATATATACACACATAAACACCCCTCAGTGAGAATCAGGCAAAAATTTGAAGTGTTCAAGGCCAGGTTAGAGAGAGCCTTGGGTAACCTGATCTAGTGGAAGGTGCCCCTGTCCATGGCAGGGGGTTGGATCCGAATGATCTTAAGGTCCTTTCCAACTCAAACCGTTCCAGGATTCTATGACTTCATCATCTCCTACAGTTACCTTCCTTTCTAAATTGGCAAGAACTTGATAAGGAAACCCCACTATTTTCTACAAGACCTGTTCGAGTTCAAAGTTCTCTGCAATGCATCTACAGACAGCAATTCTTTTCCAGAACGAGCATTATCAAAAGATGCATACATTCACATCAATGGACATAGAAAGGCAAACGTACTCATGCAGAGATATATTCAGATAGTTTTGCATTGACCTAACCAGGAAGCAAAACCAACTGAAGTAAGTCTGCATCCCAACCCCAAGAAACATTTTATCTCTTCTAAATAAGTGACTGCTTACAGAAAACAAAAAGCTGAAGCATATTAGAGCCACTGCTCACAAATGCCACATTGAATTCACTCAGTGTTAATGAAGATTGGTGAGAACCTACAAAATCTACATCTTTCACTATGCACCAGCATTACCTATTCCTGATGCCTCCTCCCTACCTAGAATGTGTAGAAATTAAAAGTCTTATTTTTGGCCTCCTCAGTCTATCTGGCTCTCAAAAGACACAAGCACAGAGGCAGCCTGTGTTCCCCGCAGTACACTGAATATCAGTGTTTTTTCCTACTTAAAGGCAACTGAAACCAATTCTTTCCCATGCTGCATAACCACAACTGTCAGACACTAACTCCTGCAATAGCACTCCATCATAAGCTTTTAGAAAAAAACAGGAATGTGAAGCTCACTGCATCTCCCCCTTCTCCTTGTCTGTTCTGGCAGGAAGAGTCTTTAAGAATTCCAACAAGTCACTGACCCATGATTTTTCTTCCTTTCCTAGAAACCATGCTGGCTTTCTTTTATCTCTTTTTATCTGTTAGGTCTGTTTGCTCACCTCTCCCCATTTAAACTTTTCCCCAGAAGTGAGGCTGAAAGAATTGTTCTGGGGTTTCTGGACACTGAACAGAGAAATGTGAATTTGCTGATTCAGCAGGCTAATCCTTAGCTGAGGATTATCTCCATGACAGATGTTCTAAGGTGAGGCCAAAAGATGACCAAAATTATCCCAAAGACATCAATTTTGAGCAAATTATGAAGTCACTGTCTTATCCACAATCTTCTGTGGAGTGAAAGAATCAGCTGGGATGGTTGACGTGATTACCCATCAACATTCCAAGGACTTAAACTGACTTTCAATCTACAGAGTTCACTTGATGTAACAAAACCCTTCCAAGACCAGACACCCTGAAAAACAGGATAGTTATTACACCAGGTCATGGTGCCAGATGGTTAACCAAAGTTGTAGAAAAGAAAGAACCAAAATGAGTAGCAGTGCAGGTCAATCCTTCTTAGGGACAGGGAAAGAGGGGAGTTTTGTGCATGCTTCCCACTGCTGTTTTCTTGGTTATCACTGGTTAAATCTCATCTCTACAATATTTAAACCTCACTCTCAAAACTGCATTTAGTCTTGGCAACTGGAAGCCAAAAGAAATGTAAAAGTACAGTAGGCAACTGTCCTTCATTTCCTTCCTTCACTCTTACATATCCTGTGTGCAACTGGAATGCTTCTATTTGATTATCCAGTGGAGCAAATGCTACAATGAATGCAATCATGCCTTATTATCCTACATGTCTGTAGCCTACTGCAAATTTATGTACAGATGTTTTTACACAGCTTGGGTTTTTAGCTACAGGGTCTATAAAACAATAGAAACTATCTGAAGTGTTTTCAAGCCAGCAAAGGATAAAGGCACTGTAAAGCAGTCAACTGGATAAAAGCCATCTATGGCTGACAGGAGGAGAAGAAAAACCTCAGAGGTTTCTCAACTATAAATGCACCAGCTTTCTAAAACAACACGTGGCTGCAGACTGCAGCCACTGACCACACTGGAATGTGTGAACAGAGGTAAAAATAAAGACTCAGGCAGTGGAAAGAAGAAACACAAACCTCTGGCCTGTTGAAGAGTTAAATGAGGATTTCACTGACCTGAAGAATTGGCTGCTGCCCAAAGAAGCTGAGCTTC
Organism: Psilopsiagon aurifrons; assembly: GCA_025447955.1. Classification (NCBI taxonomy): domain Eukaryota; kingdom Metazoa; phylum Chordata; class Aves; order Psittaciformes; family Psittacidae; genus Psilopsiagon; species Psilopsiagon aurifrons. The sequence continues at coordinate 13,973 of JAOEHY010003868.1, read as the reverse complement.
TACTGGGAAGGCCTGAGAAGAGGTAGCATTGCCTCCAGCTGCAGGGCCTGACTGTGACTTGGGAGCTGTGGCTTAGTCCCCAGCCAGCTCTTTCCTTTGGCATGTCCCTTCACATATCCAGGCTTCATTTTCTCGCCCAGTACAATGGGGGTAACAGTTCTGATCTCTTCGGTAAAGAGCTTTGTATTTTACTCAGGAGAAGCCCTATTTACAAATTCATTTTCTTCTCTCAAGAAAATGATTTTTAAAAATAAAATGCAAAAAGTGACTTAGTGCCACAGGTCTACCAGGGAGGCACCGTAAAAGAATGGGTAAGGCACTGAATCGGGAGTCAGGAGGTGCCAATTCTGTTCCTTGCTCTTGGATAAGACACAATGAGCAAATGCTTTTATTACTTCAGTCTTTCCCCTGTCCACCTGGTCTGAAGTGTGTCATAGGAAAAATCCTGCCTTCTGCTGCAGAGAAACTTGGGCTGGCACAGACAACAATAGCAATGGGTATAGCTTACTGACAGTAGGTTTGACACTAGAAAACAACATTATTTCTCTTTCCACAGCCTTATATTATAGAAGAGAAGCAGGATGACCTACGAAAGCAGAAAAGATGATTTTGGTTTACATTCATTCTTGCGAAAATCCCCTGAGAACCAAATCCTCAGAGCAATGGTAAATGCTGGGGCTAGGGTGTGAACCTGGTGAAGCAGTGCAGAAAGCATGTAAAATCTGCGCATCTCCACTGACATGGATAAGGAGAGAGACAACAGCAGAAATACTATAAACCCCAAAGACAGAAACAGTCTGTCCACAGACCTAATATAATGAGATTGTTCTGCTTGTGTCTGCCTCAAAAGCTTGTCAGCTTCACACACACAGTAGCAAGGAGCAGTTCCAGAGCTTTTCCTGACAGTTGTTTGGCAGCACGTACTAAGCTGGACATCAATTAGGCTTCTGCCTTCAGCTTATCTGTTTGCAAACACAATGACCGCTTTCAGAGATCAACAGCAGAGATTTCTTTAAATCATGATTAAATGCCATTTAGCCATAAGCAAAGCCTCGGTTCTCAGGCAATGTCCCTCAAATCATCCCTCATTCAGAAAATAACCAAGGCAGAAAATTGCAAGGGGATAAAACCATAATTCTGAAGTTCTAGCATCATATATTCAGGTGACTCATACAACAAGAACTGCTGGTCACACAAGAGAAGAAGAAACATGAAAAAATTATGTTTCTAATTGGCTTTTACTCCACGATAGCAGGAAAACTCATCAAATTGCTTCTGAGAGACACTATCACATAAATTCACTAGAAACTGTTAGTTAAAACAATAATAATGTGTCCTTTCAATAATGTAGGAAGGGAGTGAGGGGTAAAAAGATGGGGAAAGGAACATCTTATGCAGGTATCTGCCCTTTAAGCCAGGAGACCAAAATTCCCAGGTGCTTTGTGTACATGTCTATATAATTTCACGCAGACATAAATGGCCCTGGAGTGGAATGCAGTACGTGTTTGTACCCGTACCAGTCAAACTGCACAGTGATTTAGCACAGAAAGTGAGTTATGACATGGAGCTGAAATGAAAGAGTACAGTCAGTGTATCAGAATAAATATCAACAAAGTCATGGCAAATATTTTCCTTCACAACATAGTCCTTTTAATAAAGGCAACAGAAAGAAGCTTAGTTATACACCAATTTGACATTAAGCTAGGATTGGGTTTGGAGCTTTAGATGCCTGATGGGAGAGTACCATAAGACACGTTCTGTAGCCAGTGAGTTTGCTGAGGATATCTTTCATTCAAATAGTCATCAGCACCCTCCTTGTACAGTGATGATGTGATGGCCTGAAGGATATTTCTCAGAAATATGTTGCTTGGTAAAGGAATATTACAGTTCCTTTCCACAGCATTGTGGACAATTTTTCCCTTGTATTTATCAAAACATATGACCACAGACTTTCAGTAAAACCCCCAGAGAAGGTAAAGTTTAGAAGCTAAGAGATACTTAAACATTCCGCACCAACTTGGGGGCAACTCACAATAAGGAAGACAAAAACTTGAGTGAGGTTTTGAGTGAGCAACAAGAAGAGCAAGATTTAAGATCAGCAAAGATACACTAACAGAAAGCAGTAGGATGGTAAGCTGATTTTGGACATACTGCCTCAGTTGACAAAAAAGACTATGTGTGTCTTTCAGCAGCCAGCTTGTATACCTATGAGCATTAATTATGAATAGCAGTTTGATGGTGGGGGAAATGAAAAGCCAGGTATAGAGCACGAAATGTGTTATTTCTCTCTGCTGACAGTGTTTAGTTCCAAATCACTGAGAACAAGCTACCTTCAAACAGATACCTCCACTGTGAGGCCTACTGTTTTAACTTGTGGGGTGGGTACTCACTAAGCAGACAGACAGACAGGTAAATAATTGGAAAACAGAAGTCCTTAAAACACATTTTGGGGCTACAAAAGGAGAATGACATATGGAGAAGAACAACGAACGAAGTGCTAGAGGTTTATGAAGAATAAAGTGTAGTAAACGTAGGGAAATTCCATGAGCTCAGTGGGCAGGCCATGCGGTTAGCGTGATGGAAGACAGACCAGCCAGGCCTCTCCAGGGACAGCAGCCTCTTGGTGTCCAGGCCCAGCTGAACAAAGAGAAGATGAAGGAGCAAAATTGAGCAAGAGCTTCTAAGAGTTCTGAAATACCACCAAAGAGAAATAAATCCTTGGCAAAAAGGCAAGGAAAGCAGGGTAATGGTGAGAGCCACCAAGGGTCTGTGATACTGAAAGATGGGGACTGGAAACACAGGGAAGAAGGAACAATGACAAACATATATGAGATCTATCACTGACCCTTCCTCCACTAAACGCAAGTTCATTCTTGCCCTCAAGACATGAAAGAATAGAAAGAAGAAGAAAAAAGTTGAGATAACTGGAAACTCAGTCACTAGCACTCACAGATTAATGAACTCCTATGAAGAACAGACTGATCATTCACCCCTCTTGTACAAAAAGACCATGCAATGAGACGAGCTAAGCTTCAAGCTAAGGACAGTATTTTGTAGTTGGCTACTGTGTCTCTTCCAGAAAGATGCTAATTTTTCAGCAAAGGAGACCAAGAATCCATCACTGCCCTTCGTATATGGAATGAAGAAAGACAAACCTAAACATGGCTACTGAGCTGCAAAACAAACCCAATTCAAATACTCCAATTTCTGTAACAACAAACAGAAAATAAATCTCTATAAAATAGTATCAACACTTCATTCAACCAATTACATTGCACACATTTCAAGGTTTTGTATAAATCAATAAGAGAGCTGATGCATTTAACAATAAATATGTAGTCTGTTAAAACTGGCATGCCTGGCTTTATTTTTTACATGGATGGAGGGGAACAGATTGTGTATATATACCCTTTGTATTTTCTGTTTGACTTGTATTTCCAAAAGCAGACTGGGTCAGCTTCACTGTGGTTTCCACTGAGTTTCATTTTCTGGCTCCCAGACAGCATTGTTTCTTTGCAAGGTTTGTATTTCAGGGATTTTGAATGCTCAAACAGCTTTGTAGGCATGTCAACTGATTTTCAGAAAGTGCAAAGGATCATCTGCAGGGTATCAGGCTTTCTAAAGATGTCTCAGGTACCCCAAACCAACTAAGCCCCCTAGAAAAAACCTTCACCAGGTTCCTGACAGAGGCCTAAAGGAGGGTCGCATGTCTCAGACAGCATACAAGAACAGGATTAGGATCCTGACCTTGCTCACTAACAAAGTCCTCCCTGAGCCTAATCTAAGCAAGATTTTCCTCTGGTCTTTAGCTGTGAGCCTGCAAACAGCTACGCACACCTGAAGCCATGTCCCTGAAACAAGGAGAAGCGCACACGGGACATTGAGGTGAGGAAGAGGAAGGGTTATGGCAGCAGGAATTCCTCATTACTCGAGTGGCTGTGCTCATCCCAGGGCTTCTAATAAAAGTTCTGCAATCTTATGTTACACTTACTTGGCACACTGCTTTTTCAGTGGGAATTTGGAAGAGGAGAGATTGCTAGCTGGTGAAAAGAAATTGGAAGGCTGCTGTGGGTAGGGTGGGGCCTGAGATGGTAGTGATGAATATGCCCAATAGCACAGTTCTGCACTGTCTGCGTTGTACAGCCGAGCATTTATTCCCTAGCAACCAACAGACAAGGGGAAAAAGTCTTCCACTGCACTGTATCACAGCTCCCTTTGGTTCCATAAAGCCAGCCTGACACTCTATTGCCATACAGAGCCACAAGTGATGGAAAAATTAGCAGTGCTGGGAGGTCTCTTCCTTTCACAAACTCTGAACCAACCTGCCAGTGTTCCTTTAAGGGGCATTTTAACCTAGAGTATGTTCATTTCAATGCATTAAAATGTGTTTGGTTTTGGTCTGAAGGACAGCCCCAGCAAGCCTTTTGCTAAAGCCAGGCACTGCTTCTCTAATGAATTGTTTTAAGCAGCAGGTATTTCTATTTACTCTGGCATCAACTAAAAACCCGCCCTGGAATATACAGAAACATTCAACACGAACCACTACGGAAAATGTTTTTAATGTGAGAATTCTTTTTCTTTTCCACTCACAGCAAAGCAGCTTCTCCTTTCCCTTTCCTTAGGGATTAATTCTCTGTTGTGACACTCTCAGGGGACTGGAATCAGTATCACATTGGGAAGAAGATTTTAATGAACAGTGCACAGTACCAGCAGGACGACCAGAATTGTTACTTGGCTGTGGGCAGAAGGCCACCCAACTGTGCAGCAAACAGCCAAGGAGAAGGTAGGAATGTGCAGTGCTTTATTCATGTGTTTTACATGGAATTAAAAAAGGATGACATCTACTTGGAGACCTGGACCAAAGGCTGTTTGAGCACATTTTGAAACACTTTACTACGATAAACTCATCAGAAGAAAGCAGGGTGTAGCTACAAAGGGGAGGAAGTTGGTTAATAGCACCATAACATGCAACATGCAGCTCTCTGATAACAATTTTCACCCATAGCTCTCTGACAGCATTTGGAAAGAAGGACTAAGATATGAAGACACTGGTGCAGCAGGATGCCATCTCTGCAGTCAGCAGCACAGTGGCAAAATCAAACCCCGATTTCCCCATTCACATATCGGAGCCGGGAAGAGGCAAAAAAAGGACACAAATTATGGAAAGATTACTAATCTTCAGGAGTGACTGAAGTTACCTTTGAGCCCTTTAATTAAAGCCAGCCAGGAGATGGGAATGTTGTTCACAAAAGCATTGATTCATTTGTGGAAACAGTCTGGAAAACTGTTTCTCAATCACCCCTGCTCTGACACTTGGTTTTCTCCAGGCAGCTACTCCTTCAACTAACCCTGCCCATCTGCAGCATACACACTACACTCTGCTTTCTTTACCCCAACATCAAGCCACAGAAAAGCACATGTGACTGCAGCAGAGGTAAAGACATTTTTAACCAGGGCAATTTAAGGATATTTAAGACACATTCTCATTTTCCATTTCCCAATTCCGCACTGCCCCCACTTTTATTATTAGCTGAATACAGGGAAGCTTCAGCTTGGATCTGGGGTAACATGTACACTGAGGAATCAAGGCCAAGCTTTGCCTTGAAATATGCAGGATCATTCCTAACTAACCGTAAAGCTGCTTATTTGGCACTAGCAGTGGAAATATTGAACGAAGGGGCATTCTCAATCTGCTTATGTCACAGAAAGGTTGGATCCTGACAACGTGCAAGGCTCCAAGCTGCAGCCTGATATTAATAGCTAGACATTAAACTCTCAATTTGGCTGGCTTAGAGGCAGCTCAATTGGAACAAAGATTTTTCTGCAGGAAACGGCAGATCTGGTTAGAGTCACATCACGAGAGATGAGTCTGAAGCAGCAGCACACTGCAAGTTCTTTGAGTGGTGTGTGACAAAGCTGCATTGCACAAAGCCAACCTTCCCTGCTCAGGCCGCAGAGCGTATCAGGGGTTCCACAGGAGAGGCTGTGGAAGCACAGTTGTTGTAAATCTATTGCACACAGTCATGTTGTTTTCCTTCCATCTCCCTCCTTTGGAATTCATTCCTTCTCAGAGCTAACTCACACACCCAAGTGGAGCAATGAGCATTAACAAACTATTTCTTTAACAAACGTGGTCCTGTTTCTTGATGCAGGCAGTGGGGTCTCACCCCACAAAGACATACCTACATATTTTCACCATTTTTGAGCTTGTTTCAGCCATTATGTAACCTTCCACACTACTCTGGCAGCTGGGCCAAGAAAATTTGAACCAAGTCCCCAGAGCAACTGGTTTCAGTGAGGGGCCCCTGCCAGAACACAAATATAAACCTCCTGCTGCTGTTTTCTCTCGGTGTCTGCATGGCAGGCAAAGTTTCCAGACAGGTTTTTCAATATGGATCTTTCTAAGCACAGATGAACACCTCTTATAAGCCATTTAAACTTCATAATCCCACTTCCGAACAACGCTGGGCCTCCATACTTCCATCAGGGAAAGTTTTGCTTCCATATTTCTCAGAAGAAAATCAAGGAACTGTCACTAAAACACGCGTTACCTGCAGCTGAGTCCTCTGATTTCAGTACACATCGTCTAATAGATTCTTTGTCGTCTCTTAAACATGACTAAGCAACATTAGATTCTGGACTTGTATTGCATCATATAATCAAAGACATCATGCTGCTTTAGGTGAGAAGTTCTTAAGTCATGCAATCTCCTGTAGCTTTGCACTCAAATTCCTCATTTTATGGAGGCAGACAGAATTCAGAATGTGACTTGACAAATGTCACACAATGAGTCAATGCCAGAGCTAGGAAGAGAAATCAGGAGTCTACAGTCCAGATCCTCTGCCTTATATAGGCTAGTAGCCTCAGTCTCCTAGTTTAGGGGAACGCCTGCTCACCAGAAAGATGCTTCTTCCTTTACAGGATGGCAGCGTACCACATTGCAAGCGCCAACTTCACCCATAAGCAGGTATAAAACCACATATGCATCTGCTGAGATCATGTTCTTAATATATAGAAGTGAAGCATAAGGCAAGAAATGAAAGCAAGCTGCTGTTCTAAAGAACTTTGGGGAGTGTTATAAGCTCAGCATCACTGAAAGACCAGATATGATTCCACTGTGCTAGCTTCTTGCTTTCACAGGTAACATTGCTGTTCTGGAGGGTACTATCTGGGAGCTAGAATTAGGAATAGGGACCTGGCAACAACAGAGACAGCACATTACTTCTAGATTCAGACAACAGAAACAGAAGAGGGGCATAGAAAGCACGTAAGTGAAGGCACTGGTGCTTTGCTGCCACATAATGAAACTGTCAGGGAGAAGGAAGGAAGGAAAAGTAGGACTGAAGACAGCAAAGAGGCCAGACTGGTTTTCTGTCCTAGGAACATTCACCTTTAAATATTGTGGAAAAACTATGCTGAAAAGAGTCACAAATGAGTTTAATCTTTATTGCTCTGATCTTCCACTTTCTCCACTGCAGCCACAGCCTGCAGCAAGTCACAGCACAAGAAAGTACTTGGGTATTGTAAGAACAGAAAAGAAGTTATAAAAATATTTCCTTAGTCATGCTGTCTATGGTAATATAATTCCCTGAATAGAGATCTTCAACAATACTGTCTTTACAAATGGAAAGAGCTCTGACCTTAGTCAGCATGCGTCTTCCATTAGCTTTTGTTCTTCCTTTTTGTTACTTTATTGCATCTTAACCACAGCCATCTCCAGATGCAGGTATACGGTACAAAAACCCTTCTCAGGGCAAGCGTGTTTTCATTTGGGCACAGAATAAATGATTGTGAGGGATTCTGACTGGGAAAAAAAGACCCTGGACATAGAGGCCAATCCTTGCCCATGTCTGAAAAGAAAATGTGTGTGCTTTTCAGTTCTGTATTCCCTCCTTTTACCTGATCAATCCCCACAACACACAGGGGGAAGGACCTGCCTTCTGAGTTGAGGCTTCTGTAGGTAGCTCCAAAGCTCCTGCTGAACACATTTCCCGCCCTGCTCTTCATCACCCACTACAGGGTGGTAAAGCAAAGCAAACCCTAGATCTGTGTCTCTCTGAACATTGGACTATAAGATCAGCTGAAAATCAGGATCTATTCCAAGTTTACATAGGATGTAGGATAAGGGGCCACTTGACTTGGAGGCAAGTCTAAAAAAAGTCATGCAATCATCATGGAGAGGACGTTGAGCTGTGCCTCCAAACACTGCTGCTACCTAAAGATACCAGGAGGACAGGTACAGTGAAGGTTACTGCTACCTAAGCTAAATAAACGAAGTATTTAACATGTGTGATGTAAGGACCCTGTGTATCCAGGGTTTAGATAAGATTAAAGGCAGTTAGAAAGTAGGAGAAGTAGGAGGCAGAACCAAAGATTTAACTTCGCTTTCCTACAATGAGGTATTCTTTGGTGTCTGAGTGACAGTTTGACCTGAGAGTGTTACACAGGTTCTTACAATGGCAAATACATTCATTACTTTGCAAGTTCTTGTTTTAGGTGAGAGAGCACTGAAAGGAGCATTATACAGACACACAAAAGACAGTTTCTTAATCTCCAGTTATCTAATTCGATATCTATTTCAATGCAGGAATATTTCAGATCACTTCCTGAACTCAGAGGCCTCCAATGCTTACAAGGGGTTAATATTTAATTAACATTTTATTTATAATTCATACCCTGCTCAACTAATCTTTATTTGTATCACATAGATATGCAGAATAGCAAAAGCAACTTTATAGCAAACCAAGCCCAGAAAGCTCCTCTTATCACGGTGCTGGCTATCGAAACACTCTCCCCTACTTCTTTGACTTACCCACAGTGTCACAAGGCTCGTCTTTGTGTACGCAGAAATCTGTCCTAGAAAGAAAAACAGAACAGAAGTGAAATGTATCCTGTGCCTCCAGACTTGAGGCTAGGGAAAAGCGGCGATGCATGACTCACATATCATGGGTGTTGAGGTTTGAGGGGTTTTTACAACTGCTGTGCAGGCTACATGATGACAACACAGATAGCACTGATTGCTACTGCGAGATTGCAGCAATTACATGAATCAGCTCCATATACTACAGCCAGTTCAACAGACCTCGGCATGTAAAAGAGCACTGCCTCACACTGTGATGTCAGACTTCTGCAACTGAATTAAAACTGAACCTCTTATTTTCACAAGAGTACTGTAACAGAAAGGAGCAGACACCCTGTGATGCAAAAGCACATTAAAAGTGGGAGGAGGAGATGTGTGGAGAATGCCTGGAAACACAGAACTGAATATGTACAGCCAGAAATTCTTAATTCTTCAGTTTTTATTCTTCTTACAGTAGTATAGTAAAGGACAAGAAAGAAGCAGGATCTGATAGAGAAGATTGATGTTGACAAAGCAGAACGAAGAGATCTTCAAGATTTGCCAGGTAACAGCCAGGTGAATTGGCTTCAGCTATACTCATTGCAGTCCAATTTGCCATTTTATGACTTGAACCCAACACAGAGAGGTTCAAGAGACTACATTTGGTCTCTGTTACTCCCCCACATTTCATCAAAACAGGAGGCGCTACTACCTGTGCCCTTGACACCCACAAATCAACCAGGGATCCACGGAACTACATTAAACAGAAAGAATAAAAAGCCTTAAAGCTCACCATCTAAGCAACGATACTTCACATGAGAAGATGTAAATAAGATTCCTCATGACAGAAAAACAAGTGTGAGAGAAAAAGTATTTTACAACTAAACTAATGGTTTGAATGCATTTCAATAAGCATTTCAACAAGCATTTCAACCTAAGCTTTTAGGAGCTATCTCCACCAGACCTGCTTTGCAATGTGATCTGCTATGAAGAGAAGCTGGAGAAAAGCATGTGTTAAAACATTTCAGGAGCTCCCAAGGGAAGCTGAGGAACCATAATCTCTATCATTATGCCTTTCCTCACCCTGCGGGGAGGCTACTGAGAGAATCATATTAGTACATTTGGAGTGTGACATTTGAAATGCCTGAGTGCCCAGTGGGAGTCTGAGTTTAAGAGTTTGGCAGGGAGAAGATTAAAAATAGTTAGCAAAAGAGAAATTCTTAGAAAAAGAAAACACTTGGAGGAAGATAAAAATAGGGAAAGATTAAAAATACTTCTTTGTGAAGAAAAATATGAAACTAGGGTTATAGCAAAAGGGATTTAAGGTCTAGGACTGCAGCTGATGCACCCAAACCCTTCACACCAAAGTCCTTTGAAAGTCACAAATCAAGTTGTCAAGGGCTTGGAAGGAGAGAAACAACAGCTTCTACTAGCTTTTGTTAAGCAGACATTGAAAACCAACCATGCTAAAATGCAGAAAAACCATAACAACCACTGAAGTGTTAAAAAATCAGACAGGAACAAACCAGAATCGGAAGCTACGACCACACACCCGCCCCAGCTTTCATTTTTCACCACAGCCTGACTGTGTCTCGACACCTTGGCATTCCAGCCTTTCCAGAGAAGACTAATGACAGTCTCCTGATGGAGCTGGCACAAGCACGCCTGCTTGAGTTCCCAGAGCCAACTTGACAGAGGTTTATTTAAGGACTTATTATGTTATATAAACTGGTAAATCAAACAGATGCTTTTCTTGTGACAACAGATAGCTGAACTATTAGTAGATGGCAGGAGGCCATTGCTAGAAAAGCATCTCTTTGCAGGGGCTGGCCAGCTCTGCAAATAAAGCACAGCAATTTTGCTCCTGCACCTTGTTCTACACTGAAAGGTGTCTGGTACTTTCAGGCAGCTCCTTACAGAAAAAAACACCATGCCATAAAATGAGGGGTCTTGTAAATGATCCAGCAAACTTCCAGACTCTCTTACAGAGGCAGAGCACTCCTTGTCTGTAACAGAGTGCTGTGATGCTCTCTGGCCAGGGAAGAACTTGAAACAAGTCAGCAAGAACTGACTAGATCTGCTCAATTCACTGCACACAGGCCTCCAAGTACAAAACCTCCTCAACCTGTCCTTTAAACTGTCATAAACACAAGTCTAAGAGACACCATCCTTCTATTCAAAATGCTAAACCTTAAATCCTCCAGACCTACTGTAAACTTTTTACCCCAAAAGAAAAACACATCCAAACTTTTAGTCCCAAATGAGCTTGGAGAGTCTCAGACTTCTTCCAAAGGCAAGCAGCCACTCCATCACAAAACCTATATATTGAAACTCCACAGGCCTTTCAGTCAGAGGGGAGAAAATACTTTAAGAAAGATCTACCCCACCTGTGGATCAATCACACCAGTGAGGTAAGATGGCCCCATCATGGCACTGAAACTGCTCTGCTTTTAAAAAGGTATCAATCACAGGTCTGCCCCCGGTGTGTCTTTGAGCTTGAATCCATCTATATTTTTTACACAAGAGCTTGACATGAATGATACTATAATGACACTCCAAAGTTATAAAAAAGATACCTTAATTGCATGTGCAAAGTCTCCTATCACAGAGACATCCTTTTGTTATGAGAATCTTTTATAGAGCTATGTTGGAGTGAAACTCTTACTCCAGAAGCTGAAGTTCAAATCTAAGATCTGACCTCATCACATTCAGTCTCAGATAATATATTGAAATCACATGCTGTAGCTATGAAGCAATTTTACTCTCCACTTTCAGCCCCTAACTGAATCAAGCAGGACATGTGTTCTTATCTTCTAGGGACCTGTGAAAATCTCAGTCACTATCACTTGTGGTAGATAACTGCTCTTGTGCAGATTGTTTCCATTAGCAGACTCCAACAATTCTTCTAAAATAATGACAAGCCAGTTGTTTTGTTCAATAAAAATGGCCAGAAAAGAAGAGCTCAGAACTCCTACAGTCACTCTTCCATCTGGCTCACACGAACTGGAAAAAAATACCTAACTGTGCTAAGCTAAATTCTGCAATTCAAGTCCTTCCTGCAAGAAAGAAGGACAGTAGCTGAACTGTGCAACATGAATAAGAAGCATTCTGTTTAGCAGCCCCTTCCCAGCATCCTTCAAATGACATCTTTTGACCAGTTTCACCCTGCAGGGTCATAAAGCTAAAGGACAGAGGAAACTGGTAGAGCTGCCAAAGAAAACTTTCCATATCCATATATACATTTAGTAGCACTCTGCACCCAGTTTTCTCAATGCACATTGAATTGCTTCATTTGCCCATTTAATGGGAAGGCAAAAAGCTGGAGAAATGTGGAAAGGAGGAGCAGGCTGCAAATGGAAAATCTACAGCACTGTGTCAGGCAAAAAACCCCACGTCTTTGCTTAATGACAGCTCTGAATGCTGTTCCTGTCAGAGCTGTGTCGCTATTCTCTCTGCTACTACGTATCGCTAGTCTCATAAGTGGCCCAAGCACCTACAGCCAAGAGGTGGGGAGAACACCAGTGTGTCTGAAGATTTCCTAGGGAATGCAAAAGACAGATCAAGAGGGGGAATATGTTTCCAATGAGACATACTTCTAAGATCACTGAAGATACAGATCCCACAAAGAGAAGTTATTCTGGCCAGCTGTCCATTAAAATACAAAGTACATTACCGATACATGACAGAGATTTGAATTTCTGCAAGTTCAAAACCAGAATTCGAACAAGAAAAGGCAGATTATATATATAACACTATACTCAGACCTTCAGGGCTATAACAGATTATTCTCACTGTCTCATTTCTTTACTGAACTGGACAATGGTACATCTTATTTCACATAGTTTGCCTCTTTCCTGGAACTTGATCGGGGATACTATTAAAATCCCACAGGAGAGATATTTGCAATCTAGATAATCTGCTTCTGCATACAGATGAGTACATGGGGAACATCAGTTAGAGGTGAAGTTTCAAAAGACAAGTGTGCCTTGGTTTTTCAAATGAGCACAGCCAGACTGGAACCACAGGGATTTCTTCAGAGGTTGACCCTACAGAATCTGTTTCTAGTCCTAAAGCAGCTGCAGCTGCTGAAAATTCAGCTTCTGCTTTTTCAGGCGCAACTGCTTGTGCTGGACATGTTGTTGCTCCCACATCCTCTACCAGTGGTCCATCTGGACAGTCTGGGGAGGGTCCAGGGACAGACACACACACACACACATATACACACACTTCCAACGCCAAGAGTAGAAAGCCTCATTTCCCTGATGCAGGAATCATGATGCTGGGCCAGCAGTCTTCCAAGCAACATGGCATCCTCTACACAACAGAAGCAGGACAGGTTAAGGATCACAAGACATAGCAAGAACAAAGGAAAAAGACCACCAGTACACACTGATAACCTATTAAACAGGAAAAATGCTGTTCTGATGCACAGCAATGTGCTCCTTAGACTGAACTTTCTCACAAAATCTGAACTTAGTTTCTAGCCCAACCAATCCTGTACTTCTCCAGCTATTCTGAGTGCAACCCCCTGAAAATCTATTGACAATTCTTCCTACAAAGTCTTTCCACAATTCTCTCAGAAGCCCAAGTCCAACTCATTTAGCCTGACATTATACATTTAATTTCATAAGCTGCAGAGAGACTGCACAGATTAAATGCTCTGCTTATTCCTTCACCAAGTGGTTTAAGCACATCAGAAGAGATTCACTATGCCTGGTTTGTCACGTGGGGCAACTGGATGCTGAGATGAGTTCAGCAAAAACTGTCAGTTATTTATTTAAGCTCTGGTCTAGTGAAGTACATGCTTAACTATAACCAGGATGTGCAGCCCATTGACTTCAAACAAACACACAAAGAGTTGTGCTCAATGGCTCAATGTCCAGCTGGAGACCAGTATCGAGTGGGGTCCCTCAGGATCAGTGTTGGGACCAGTCTTGTTCAACATCTTTGTCAGCGACATGGACAGTGGGATTGAGTGCCCCCTCAGAAAGTTTGCTGATGACACCAAGCTGGGTGGTTCAGTTGATACGCTGAAGGGAAGGAATGCCATCCATAGAGACCTTGACACGCTTGTGAGGTGGGCTGATGCCAACCTGATGAAGTTTAACCATGCCAAGTGCAAGGTCCTACACCT